>JACEGR010002372.1:0-130807 GCA_014170235.1 Listronotus bonariensis
AAAAATTTTACTTTCTCCACTGGTAGTGACCAATCAAAGAACGGCATTTTACTTTCTTCACGGTGCGACGCCGTGGAGAAAGTAAAATTTTCTCAACCGGTTGAATAATGAGCGATTTTCTTAAATGAAAAGACAAGAGAAAATGACACATTATTTGTTATGATTGGAAAAGTTACTTTTTTGCACTAGAGCAAAAAGTAGCCTTTCGCAGTTTCAAGTTAAAAAAAGTCCGAAAAATAACTTTACCGCACTAGGGTGGAAATAGTTACTTACCTAACAAGTGCGGAAAATGATACTTTTCCGCACGTGTTGGTAGTTGCACGAACGACGCGAAGCGGAGTTTGAACAAGCCGTCAAGGGCGGAAGAGGCACTTTCCGCAAGTGTTAGGTACAACATTTTTCCTATGAACATAAAAATCGACAGTTTCTTGTAAAAACTAGTTGTTATTTTAAAAAAATAAAATAAAAAATGAGTGCGGAATAGTATATTACATTACTAGTGAAGAAAGTGATGAATTTCACACGAGTGGTGATGTTTTCGCACGACGCGAAGCGGAGTGTGAAAATCACACGAGTGTATGAAATTCACTTTATTCACGAGTAATGTACACAATTTTTCCTACGACCACAAATTTGCGCTCTTTAGCCCTTTAAATTTGTTAGAAAACTCTAAACTTCGCGCACATAGATACTGCAGAAAGTAAAACGCTCGATTTTTCGAAAGTAAAAAGTACATGTGCGTTTTACTTTCTTATAGGAAATATGCTTGTTCGAAAGTAAAAAGTACATGTGCTTTTTACTTTCGACAAGCGTGCGATATTTGGAGCTTTCTACAAAACAAAAGTGTGCGAAATTAATCATTTTCGTAGGTGGTCGTAGGAAAAAGTAACTTTCCACCTCTAGTGCGGGAAAGTTACTTTTCCGCACTCATTTTTTGGAAGTTGGCAGTGCGGCAAAGTAGCTTTTTCGCTCCAGTGCGGAAAAGTAACTTTACTGCCCTAGTGCAGAAGAGTGCTACTCTCCGCACGCAAACGAGTGCGGAAAAGTGCACTTTTCCGCACGCGAGTAGGAAAAATTACTTTTCCGCCCTCATTTTAAACATTTATATTTTAAAGTTATAAACTATTTTTTCTAAAAACTGACGATTTCTACGTTTATAGGAAAAAATATTGTACATACACTTGCGGAAAGTGTCTCTTCCGCCCTTGACGGCTTGCCCGAACTTCGCTCTGTTCGTGCAACTTTTTTCGCGTGTGAAAAAGTATCACTTTCCGCACTTTTACGTAAATAACTATTTCCGACTTTAAGAGGCTATAGAGCTATACCTATTAGGCTATAGAGTCATACTTTACCATTTATGCCGAATTTAATATAGTTGCTTCCACATTTATTGGATTTTGGTCACCTGATGGCAAAAAACCAGCATGTTATATGTCAAAAAATGTAAATAGCAGGTAGCAAGTGTTGTTTGGTAGGTGGAAAGCTGATGTTTTGACAGGTAATTTAAATCTAATAAATATGGAGACACCTATATCTCCGTTTTCCTTTTTATAAAGATTCTCCCAAACAAGTTGCAATTTTTTTCTAATTATGTACCTAATTGCACAGAAGATGTACATAGGCATGTGCCTATGTACATCTTCTGTGCAATTTTTTATTATTAGTTCCAAAATTACCCAACAATAAGTCTCTAGGGTCAGATTAAAAAACATAAATTAAAAAAAAAAAAACAATATGATTAATTTTTTTATCATGTAGGAAACCCTATAGGGTATACAGTGTGTATCAGCCAAATAGAATAAATTAGCTAATAAATAAATGAAGGTGTTAAGAAAAAGATTTGAACACGTGATTTTTATTTTCATTTGCGCATTTTCCATGAAAAATTTTTATACAGGGTGTGTCATGTAGCAGTAATTAATACCAAATTTCTTGTTTTAATTGTAACACCCTTAATATTATTTAGTTTTATGATTCTGCGTTAAATTATATTTATTTTTATATCACAATCATTAATTAAGTGGTTTTTGAATTAAAGGCAGTTCAAAATTGGGTTTTTTCGACTTTAAGAGGCGATAGAACTGTAAATATTTTTCATAGAGTAAAATAATTTTTACATTCCTGTCTTTATTCTTTAAGTTCTATCAAATGGCATACACTTCAACTATCACAATTTTTTGACATTTAAGAAAAAAAAGACAAGTGCAAATATATCTTGAAGATTTAAGACAGAAATGTAAAAATCATTTGGTCGTATGAAAAAATATGGCCCCATGGCCTCTTAAGGCCGAATTTTTTTAACTGTCGCCAATTTAAAAACTACTTAAATAAAGTAGGACATGTTATAAAGAAAATTACTCAAAATTTGAGGCAGAATGATAAAATTAAATATTATATGATAGGGTGTTACGTTTAAAATAAAAAGATAAGTAGTATTAATTATTGATGATGATGATGACACACCTTTTTTATTTTTTTAGGCGTTAATTTTTACTGTTTTTATGATTTTTATATGACAACCGTTTTTAATCAAAATCTTAAGTTAAAAATTCAATCGAATGTTTTTTTTTTAGGAGTGTCTTTAAATCCATATGGGTATAACACTGGGTCATTAAGCGCCATTACCATCGTGTGGATGGCACGATGGCCAGATAATATAAAATGGATGGTATTGAATTGGGCACGATTGGCCATGATGGTAATGGTCAACAATGGGCCAGCGTGTAGAGCAGCCTTTAGAATAATAAATAAAATGCTGAATAAGCAACTTAAAAAAAATTGTGTACAAAAATTACAAATATTTTTGTATACAAAGAATAAAATATATTGTTAAACCAAAATGCAAGGTCCTAATAAATTATGTTGAAATTCTCATTTTATCATGCGAATCTTAAAAAATAAATTTATTGAATAATTGCAAATTCGCTTGATAAAATTTATTATAACTTAGCACGAGGGTTTGTTAGATTCGTCTCTATATAAATGGTTATCCTTCAATTTTTCTGTAAAATGTATAGGGGATCCAATTATTGACCCCTTTAAAATGTACATGGAAAATTTCCTTTGACGTCGCCAAGCAAAAGCTGGGCGACGCACCACCAGGTATAAAATTTCCTTCGAAATACTGAATGATCAATGTTAAACAATGCTCAGATTTTATATTTTAGATGTTGCCAAATGTAAGGCTTCAAAGCGTCGGAAGCCCGTAGGTAAAATATATACACCAAACCGTATAAATCGGTCGCGCCGCCTAGACGAACTACGTTTGAACTAAATCTGTATAAAAATATACATAAAACATACTTTTCAAGCCCGTCTAATTTTTGGTTCCCCTTTTTCCCCTTACCCCGTCCTTAATGAAAATATAGGTAAACGTTGTCGAGCCCAGAGCCGGGCTTGACAACGTCGTTTTTGGCTCGAGAAAGCGGTCCTTTATAGCATTTTGGGTCTGTATAGTCGGTTTTATAAATATATATATATATATATATATATATATATATATATATATATATATATATATATATATATATATATATATATATATATATATATATATATATATATATATATATATATATATATATATATATATATATATATATATATATATATATATATATACAGCGTGTCTTCGGAAGTTCTTAACAAATGGGAAACTTTTTTATTATTAATTTTACGAAATAAAGTGTCCTGCTTGATGAGAAAATACATTTCCATAAAAATATTAGAAGGTTGGATGTACAGGGTGGCTTAAAAATGACTTGTTTCCAAATTAAAATAAGGGTTATTTCCTAACTACGGTACCAAACTTTAAAGGGTGATTTCTTATGTCATTTTATAAAGAAAAGTGTCCTATAAGATATGTCCGGAGTTGCTTCGTTTCTGAGATACAGGGCGTTAAATTTTTTTAAAGGTCTGTTTGTTTTTAAATATCTTAAATACGAAGCCAGATACAAAAAAATGTACTACACTAAAAAGTTGTATTTTTAGTTGCTTTAAAGGCAAAAAAATATATAAAAACTGCATGAAAAGCCAACAGCCAATAATATTGGCTGTTGTGCCCATTGTACGTCACTGGCTTTTCATGCAGGTTTTATATTATTTTCTTTTTAAAACAACTAAAACTACAACTTTTAGTGTAGTACATTTTTTTGTATCTGGCTTCGTATTTAAGATATTTAAAAACAAACATACCTTTAAAAATATTTAACGCCCTGTATCTCAGAAACGAAGCAACTTCGGACATATGTTTATAGGAAAATCACCCTTTAAAGTTTGGTACCGTAGTTAGGAAATATCCCTTATTTTAATTTGAAGACAAGTCATATTTAAGCCACCCTGTACATCTAACCTTCAAATATTTTTGTGGAAATGTATTTTCTTATCAAGCAGGACTTTTTATAATGAGACACTTTTTTTCGTAAAATTAATAATAAAAAAGTTTCCCATTTGTTAAGAACTTTCGAAGACACGCTGTATATATATCTTTCTTGTTAAATTTCGAAAACTATTAAAGATAGATATATCAAGGTTGTATAAGTTTTTAAAAGATCTTTTTAATGGTGACATAATATACAGGGTGTTCCATTTAAAAACAAAGTTTTTAATGTTTATTTTTTTATTTGTTTATACTCAAAAGATTAAAGGTACAAAAGTATGAAATTTTTATTCAGGGCGTTTTTTCCTGGTGGTTTATTAGAAATATTTAAAAAACAACATTGCAAACATTTAATAACACAAATTTCGAATAACTTGAGAACTTTATTTCTAAATATACAAAAGGATTGATCTTTACCAATCACTTGTCAATTCAATTTTATTCAAACAATGTCTTCTATGTCCATTTTTAGGTCGAGATCACGTGGGTGGCGCCATTGATACGATCTGACGTAAGAAAAGATTTTTAAACTTCGTACGCTACCTAACACATTTTAATAGATCATAATAACACCTACACAGTGCAGACTTGTCGCACCTATGTTTTCTTATTTTTATGTTTTATTTAGCACGTTTTTATTTACCAACGCCTTAGAATTTTGATTGGTATTCATATTTTTACATATTATTATGTTGTTTTGTTTGGATTGTTAAGCAATGATACCTAATATTTTTTCTGAAATTTAATGTTTCCATTAGTACCCCATATAACATTTTTGGCAAAAAGGTATTAAAAAGACATCAAAATGGGAAATTCGCCGTTATTAGGCCACGTGTTGCAGAAAATGTGATGGCATCCATCATTAATAAGTTATGATGAAAAAATGCATTTAGGATGATGGCATCCATCATTAAAAGGTTTTGGCAAAGATATGCCTTTTAGATGATGGCATTATATTATTTTTTCTTAATGACAAAAAAATTCATTTTCTACCGTCCAGGGAATTAAAATGTGCACAAATAATGCTCATGCATAATGTGTGGTAATTTACAGGGTGTCCTATATAAAATTAAATACTATTATTTTGGAAAACCATAAGAGATATAATAAAAATACTAAAAATATATTTCACTGAACAACTTCTGCATTTAACTTTTTCTTGTATCTCTTATGGTTTTCCAAAATTATAGTATTTAATTTTATATGAGACACCCTGTACATAAACACACATTATGCATGTGCATTATTTATGCACATTTCAGTTCCCTGGACGGTAAAAATGCATTTTATGGTCATTAGGAAAAATAATGTAATGCCATCATCTAAAAGGCATATTTTGCCAAAACCTTCTTAATGATGCATGCCATCATCCTAAATGCATTTTTTCATCATAACTTATTAATGATAAATGCCATCACATTTTCTGCAACACGTGGCCCAATAACGGCCAATTGCCCATTTTGATGTCTTTTTGATACCTTTGCCAATGCCTTGCCGGCAAAAAATGATATATGGGAAGGTTTACGATATATATTTGGTTTTACATGTAGAAATATTTTAAACATATATAGGTTTCTGTTTCGACTTGAATACACAGCATACACTATTTATGGTGTTAACTACTTAAGAATACCGAAGAAAGTACTCAAATAACTAACTTGATAAACATAAATGTTTGTTTTAAAGATGACTTCTTAGAAGAGTGTTGTAACATAGCAAGAAGTGGATGGCCTTCATGGGTATATCTGCAACCTGGTCTAAAATATACCAGAATTTTGTTAAGTGACGGTCACGTAGAAAATTTTGTTCGATGAAGATTTATAAAATTGATTTACCTACCATGTTAGTGTCCATGACGATGACGAGCAGAAAACTGATTTATATAAGTTCATGCTTTTTATGACTCGCATATAGGTACTGGGTGTTTTAGAATAAGATGCTGATTCTTACATTTTTATACATTTTTTGACTATACAGTTAGAATGTAGCGGAAACTCGGGTAAAGTGAACACCCCGGCAAAGCGAATAGTCCCCATTATGCCCAAACTATTCGTTTGACATCAACCTCGCGGTCAGAGAAACTTTTGGCCATCATGTCTCAATAAGCGGCAAACACTTAAGCAAGAGGCCCAGTCGCGCAGCGTCTTGACGACGGTAAATTGTGTTTTCCATAAATAATTTTCAATATTTCGAGGCAAGTGCTTTGATGATATTTATTATAATATTTGTTTGTCATCCTTGGGCGTACCATAGTTCTATTGTATGTAAAAGAGGCTTCTTATAATATACTAATTATAAAAACAAAATTAACAGTTTTTGCAACATTTGGCCTAACCTCAAAAATGACAGGGTTGGGCAAAGTGAATAGGGCAAAGTGGATATGGTATCCACTTTACCCGGGCTTAAGAATATTTAGTTGCAGATTATAAAACTCATATTTCGTTGAAAATGGTGAAGAAATACAAAAACAAAACTAATCAAGACCATTCATTTGGGTAAATCTGGAGAATTAGTGAAGGGTACTGATAAAAAGTATGGGATGGCTGATTCAACGCTATATGGCGAGCAGTGGTGCATAGGATAGCGTGTCAGCCTCTTACCGCAGCGATCCGGGTTCGAATCTCGGAGTCGGACATCTGATTTTAATAGCTCGTCACCTCACAGTTGGCAATGGCAAACCACTGTGTAGTATTCTGCCATTTCTAGGTAGTAGTTATTTAAAAATAACGTCCGTGGTGGCACTACCGAGTTGTCTTAAAGGTGCTGTGAAATGCAACTGCATGTTTCAGTGCTTAGATAACGTTGACGTAACACGACAATATTTGGTTAAATATCCAGTAACCCGGCACTCACGGTACACTGGTATTTAGGCATAAGCCTTCGTGAGATGTCATAAAGATAAAAATATATATATATATATACTAGTCAAGAGTAGTGTCGTTACTCTAAAATTTGGCTGATTTCGTACCATTTTCAGTGAAGATTAAGAGACGAAGCTAAAGGTCAATCTCAAAATTATAGATATATGAAAGGAGAGCAAAAGCAAAAGTTTAAGAAAAATAAAGTAAGATATATTACTAAAAAAATAAATGTAGAATCAAAAACTATCTATCTAGACTAACTGCTAAAGAAGTAACAACCAAAAAAGTTTTGAAGATAGAATATGATTTTTTGCGGTGAATTATTATATTAAAGATAATCCAATTAAAGATTGGATTCGTCATCGTACATGTCTAAAATGGTGTCATGAACAATGCTCCGTTTTGGAAGGCAATAAAGACTATACCTATCTGTGATAACCGCAATTCCTAATTTTTAGATATTACCTTTAAACGTGAATTTAAGTTTTTTACTGTATTAAGTTTTGTTTCGAAATATAATTTTTAGATTGGGCACCATATCCACTTTACCCAGGAGTCTGGGCAAAGTGAATAATATGACACATTTTTGAATTTTATTTTTAGTTACTTATTATTTTACTTGTGAACTTAATGGAGTACAAAATATGTAGACGCAATTAATAAAGATTGATTTGTAGTATTTATTTTGTTGCTATCTCTTATACCTTTCTTGATAAAGTCTTAAACATCTTAAGGTATTCACTTTGCCCGGACTTCCCTTATTTAGACTGATTTTTTTGAAACATGATCAGTTTCACTTCTCTCAGTTTAGTAATCCTAATGATTTGATCACCTGACTGATACTATTTGAAATATTAATAAACATTCATAATGAAATTAGCCACATAAGTTTTAAAAGAGTGATCATTATCAGTTTGATCACTGATCATGTCTCAAAAGAATAGGCTTTTATTAAACTCAATGGTAAAGAAAAGTGACCAAATATGGAATACCATTTTGTTTTTACACATAATTTGCATATACAAATTATAAAAAAAAACTTTTTGTGGTAAATGTTATATATTGTAGTAAATCTTATATTTGTCCTTTATTTTGTAAAAATTTTTGGTTACATTAATTAATTTTAATTAGGATTTAAAAAAATAAAAAATAATGAGGGTAGCTAAATATGAAATAGGTGCTCCAGAACTTGCACCAATCTTAACTCGGCTCTTTCGAATTTCTTACGACACAAGTATATTTCCGAAGAGCTGGAAAGCTGCACGTGTTCAACCTATTCCCAAAAAAGGATCTAAATCCCTTCCATCTAACTATAGACCAATTTTAATTCTCTCAGTTCTCTGTAAAGTAATGGAAAAATTAATTAATTCACAAATTCTTAATTACTTAAAAAAACACAAAATTTTGCATGACAGGCAGTATGGATTTCGCCACAAAAGATCTACAGCAGATCTTCTTTCCTTCGTATCACACTGTTGGAATAAGTCTCTTGAGTTTCTAGATGAGTCCCAGATCGTTGCTTTTGATATATCTAAAGCTTTTGACCAGGTCTGGCACGCCGCACTTCTTAATAAACTTCCTCCTATGGTCTTTCAACTAAACTCTGTACTTGGCTCTCTAGTTATCTATCTGATCGACGTATATCAGTTATTGTGGACGGCCATTATTCAAGCTTTCACCAAGTAAATGCTGGAGTCCCTCAGGGCTCAGTTCTGGCACCAACATTGTTTCTTCTTCACATCAACGATCTTCTCTCGTCCCCTACTAACTCCATTCATAGTTTCGCCGACGATAGTACCCTTCACTCCAGTTTTCAGGTTCCTAAATCCATCACTAAACCTGACTTGGAAAACCAACGCAGAGCGATGCAAATATCTCTTTCGCAGGATCTTAATTTAATATTGGATTGGGGCGCCAAAAATCTCGTCCATTTTAATGCATCCAAAACACAATCATGTTCCTTGTCGCGAAAAGAGTCGTCATCTTTAGCTACGGCAGTTTCAAAAAGCTTGTATTTCTCTTTCGAGCCAAAAAGTATTTTTCCCCTTCTAATTTATACACTTTATATGTGTCCCAAATCCGACCTCCCTTGGAATATTGTTCTCATATCTGGGGCATGGCGTCCCCCACAACCCTAAGCATATCGAAAGGGCTTGCTCTACTGGCATGCTACCACTTCTACTCGCAAATGCGTATTAAAAAAGAGACAAACCCCTCTAATTGCGTGTGTGAATTTCCGTTTAAGAGAAACGCCAGTATTCCATATTGGGGATACTATTCCATAAATGACCAGTTATAATAACATTGTGTACAATTTTTATTAATAAATTTTCGAAAAAATACAGCATTTGCAATTATTTGGAAGAGTCTAAAACAAAAAGTAAATTGCGATGTCCATTATATCTTATTCCTGGATCATGTGCAATAAAAAAATGAGTTTGTTCATTAGATAATCTTTTTTAGGTGTAACTATGGAGGGATTTTTATTTTGTTTAATTTTTCACTTTTTGGGAGCACATAAAAACGCGGTTTTTTTAATCGGCTTATTTGTTTTTTAAAAATAGAAAATACTAAAAAATTTTATAAAATCCTTTAGCGTTACAGTGAAAAAATTATGTAAAGAAATAGAGGGTCAAAGTCCAAAAGGATCCACACCCTTCAGGATTAGCGACTTATTCCGAAATACGAAATATCCTGTATACCAATATTTTTTTGTAAAACAAATTTAGTCAAAATTCATAAAATAATAAAAAAAAACAACACGTTTAACTTTGTATTTCAAGTAAAGTATTTAATACTTAATTATTGGTATTAATAATTGAAGAAACTGCATTCATTTGATCTGGGCAGTCACAACATATGGTTAAAAAACCTACACATTGCAAAAGGCGGCCTAATATGGACAGGCCAAATATAGAAACTTGTTACAAATACTATGTAGAACGAAAACCAACTGACGTAAGAATTCGGCAGATACTTTTAGTGAAATCAATTATTATTAACGACTATTTGATTTATCAAAGATTTACACTCACGCCGTTTTTATTATATGGTTTTAACACCCTTTGAGTAGGTGACTTTAATAAAAGTTTGTTTACCTAAAAACCACTTCTTAATAAACTCCCCTCTTACGTTCTTTCAACTAAACTCTGTACTTGGCTCTCTAGTTATCTATCTGATCGACGTATTTCAGTTATTGTGGACGGCCAATCTTCAAGCTTTCACCAAATAAATGCTGGAGTCCCTCAGAGCTCAGTTCTGGCACCAACATTGTTCCTTCTTCACATCAACGACCTTCTCTCGTCCACAACTAATTCCATTCTTAGTTTCGCCGACGATAGTACCCTTCACTCCAGTTTTCAGGTTCCTAAACCCATCACTAAACCTGACTTGGTAAACAAACGCAGAGCGATGCCGATACCTCTTTCGCATGATCTTAATTTAATATTGGATTGGGGCGCCAAAAATCTCGTCCATTTTAATGCATCCAAAACACAATCATGTTCCTTGTCGCGAAAAGAGTCATCAAATACTTATCCTCTACTTATGAGCGGCCAAGTTTTACAGAGCAAAGACATCTTCAATCTTGTGGGCGTCACATTTGAAAGTAACCTTAACTGGCATAAACACGTTGTATCTGTAACCACGGCAGCTTCAAAAACTTGGATTTCTCTTTCGAGCCAAAAGTATTTTTCCGCTTCTAATTTATACACTTTATATGTGTCCCAAATCCAACCTCCCTTGGAATATTGTTCCCATATCTGGGACATGGCGTCTCCCACAACCCTAAGCATTCTTGATTCTATTCAAAGAAGAGCTATTCGTCTCATTAATGATCCTTCACTTACAGAAAGGCTTTCCTCTCTTGCCCATCGTCGGGCTGTGGGGGATTTATCGCTTTTTATAGGTACTTCCATAAAATTGTATTTTACGCCCGGTCGTACAAAAGTATTTTTCTGATACCAATTTATACACTTTGTATGCATCCCAAATTAGACCCTTTCTGGAATATTGTTCTCATATCCGGAGAATGGCGACCTCCTCAACTCTCAGCGTTTTTGAATCCATTCTAAGAAGGCAGTTCGCCCTATTTATAATACTTTTCATAAGAAAGACTTTTTTCTTGTCAATCCGGGGGCGTGTAGGAGATTCATCGTTTCATCAGTATAATTCCTCCATTTACAGCTCCCAACAGAGAGACTCGTGGAGTCACACGTATGCATCCCTACAAGACAGGCTTCGAACTTCTTATTTTGTTTGTTCTTTTATCCCTAGAGTTTCTCGGTAGTGGAACCAGCTGCCCGGAGGTCTTCCCTCCAAATCTTCAAGTAGTTGAGTCCCGTGTTAAAAAACTCCATCTTACCTCATTACCTCACTTCCCGTGGATTGTCCGATGATTAAAAATGCATTTGCAGATCTGATGTGAGTGAAAATGTTATACTTAGAGGGTGTTTCATTATCCAGGCGTAATCTTTTACTAATTTGTTAATTTTTAAATGTAAGTCTTAAGACAATAAGGGATAAGGATAAAAAAGACGATGTGGTTTGTTAAAACACCCTTTTCTATTTATTGTAATCAGTTTTTATTATTTTAGCATTGCCAACCAAAACATCTTTATTATATTTTCAAGTCCTTTAAGTATCCTATCTTTAGTATCTGGTTCATCTGCCAATCTGTTTATAAAACCGTGAGTAATCTTACCGGAACATCCAGACACACCTGGCGCCAAAGTATACATGTCGAAAAAATTATTTTTGGCCGCGTTATAAAACAATTATACCTGTTGTTCAAAGTCTACGTTAGTGTAAACCTGATAAATCATTTTTAGTGTTAACGGATGTGGTGACGTCGATATTTTCATTCTGGCAGGATGATCGAAAGCAACCAACGAAAAAACAACAGTTTCATACAGATTTAATTTATATTAAGGAGGTTATGACATGGTAGCCGCATTGAAGGCCATTTTTTGACGTCACCTGGTATCTTTTCGGCCAATTTATTAATTTGGATAAGTGTCAACACCATTGTCTCAGAAATAGAGTCTATAGATTTTATTACAACCGTTTACTTAACACTTTATTATTTGGTTGTAAATTTTTTAACTTGTAATGGAAAATATTTGAGAACACATCTTTCAAGAAATATAACTTTTAAAACAATCCACAACGAAATGCACAAATTCTAGACGCCACTGGATTGATCATCAGGGACGCATTCAGCTTCGACAAAGTTGGTGTAAACTTTACCCATTTTGTGACCTTGGCAATCGAATTTGCTTCTTATATTTAGTTTTGATAAGGTCTTGCTTATTGCTAATGTCTTTACCGGGCGTCGCCGTCGATTCTAAATGCGCCTCAGCTGTCAAAATATAATGACTATACCAGTCTTGCCAATTTTTCATATGTTATATCACATGACCTATAAATTCAATCAATAATACTTACCAACATATTTTGAGCAAGATTTTTCTTGAAAAATACTTGAATGTACAATAATTTAATAAAAACACGAGACTCTGCAAGAGGGCGCCACCTGCGGCATCAGCACATATTAATATCGAACTAACTTTTTTAAGACACCATGTTACTTTTGTTGTTGTTGTTGTTGCTTTGTTTGTGGCTTAGGTCCCCGAGGGTCCAATTGCCAGTACGTCCCTCTGTCGAGAGGGGTTGTATTCTGGGTGGGAGTCTCCAGTAAGTCGGTCCTGTGCCCCTGGTGGCTCCCGAGCTTTTCACTTTTTAATTGTTAATACTTATTGAATTCAACGTTCGATGCAGTGCATAAATTGTCGACTGTCAAACCAAGATCTGCTACTGGTGTTACGTATAACCTTCACTTTCACTACTGACATTTCCCATGGCACGCCCATCAATTTCCCGCCATTTGAGAAATACCTCGTGTTCACCACCAAACAGGATACCATCAGCTTATAGGAATCTTCGCTCACAGTGCTTAGATCCAGAAGGAAGATGCCGTCAATTTAGCGTGAATCTTTGCTTGATCCCCGAAGGTAAAAACGTTCGTACGGCACCTCTAGCCGTCACTCCGGAAAGAACTTTGTAGTCCTCTACGAACGTCCGCACTGTTCAGAGGTCAAACAAAGCGTGCTATGTTACTTTTGGATAAAAATGTTTCTTCTTTAACCAAAGTCGGTCTATATAGGGTCGCGACATTCGGCCATATTGCTTTGACGTGTTATGACGTCACATCTCCCATTTTTCGGCCATGTTGTTCAGTGCCGGAGATATACAGTTTATTGTATTAGTAGAACAACCGTTTATACAACAGTTTTTATTATTACTAAGTTGTAAATTCTTTTACTTTAAATAAAAACATTTGGAATTACATCTTTTAACAAATATCACTTCCAAAACAATGCAAAATGAAATGCGCAAATTCTAGACGCCACTGGATTGATCATCAGCTTTGATTTTACCCAGTCTTACCAACTTTTCTCCGTGGAGTGCCCTTCCTTGCGTCCCCGACCTTCAACCGTCTAAAAGTTGAGGATGTGTCGCAAGCTTATAAATATAAACTAACCTTGTTCTTTAACATGTTCTACTTTACAAAATTATATGTGGTAAAAGTTGATTTGAGCCGCCGTTTTTGAGAAATTTGGATTTAAAAAAACACTTATAGGTGGCAAAGAACAAAAATTTTGACGCCCCTAGAAAGAAATAAAATTTTAAAGGAGCCCTCTCACCTATTTATATTGTTTTTCTTTCATGTTTAATTTATAAAATTAAAAAAAATAAAGGTCCTCACTTTTCAATTCCATCATCAGCCAACAGCCCTCGGACCAGCCCTGGCGGGGAGCATATCATCATTAAATGCCCATACTTGCCATTAGATATGTAGGAAATACAAAGGATGTGGCATCAAGGGGGAGGCCATGCCCCCTATGACCGCCCCCTGGATTCAGACCCTTAAGGATCAGCATCTTATTCTAACACACCCTGTAGGTATATTACAAGTCATAAATATGGTAGTGTTTTTAATAAATTTTATTGTGATATTTTTAAAATAATATCTAAATAATAAAAAATATTTGGGCCAGAGTGCAATAAATTGAGGTCATAATTTTTAGTACTTCGACACAAATGCGAGCTATTTTCGAAACTGACCTATTTATTACGTTTATGCATTTAATAAGATCCAAATTGAGAGAAAATCACTGGCGTACCAATAAAATATGTCATATTAAAACATAAAAAAATATAAAGATAAATAACAAGTTAATAAAATTGTTTGATTCTAAGGTTGGTAATTCAAAGTCGATTGATGAGATAAGGTCACGACATTCGCCATATTGGCTAGCGCGGCTGTGACGTCAAGTCGGGTCATTTTCGGCCATGTTTGATTTTAGGCAGATCAGTGGCGTAGAATTAAGGCGAAAACAAAAAGAACTGTATGTTGTAAACACAATTTATTGGATTATTTTAATAGGCATAACTTAAAACCAAAACATAAATGTGGTTTAAATATTGAAAATTAAAAATTATCAAAGCGACGACAGGACGATGAGGTACCTGGCAGAGCAAAACATTTTCCATGGTTCCGTAAGTCGAAAACCATTTTAAAAACTTTGTATACAAGGTGTCCGCTAATGAATGGTACACAGAAAAACCACAGATTCCTTATGCCAAAATATTAAGATTTAACCAAACATACCTAATATCTAAAAGTTTATAATAAGGAAGATACAGGGGTGTCATAGTAAAAAGAAAAAGTAAATTTATTTCGATAATTGTTTCCCCTTTTTAAATATCTTAATAAAACGGTATATCTGCTTCCAATCCAAAAATCAGACTCAGTAGGCTTGTTTTGGATGTAGCGTCAAATTCAAAGGGTGGCCCGGGAATCCCCCGGAGAAATTTGGTATCAATTCATAAGTATGAATATGACTATAATCTCAATGTATACAATTTGTTACATAGATATTATCTAGTCAACAAGTTTAAAATTATGTTAGATAGTAGGTATAGATAGATATATTTTAAATTTATACTAGTGTAATATTTAAACAAAAGCAAATATTGATATAATTTTAAAGTCATTGGAAACACATTTCATCCTAGAACAAAAAGTTTCTGAGTTCATAGCTGTGTATCTACAGACTGTCCATGGATGGGATTTACAAGAGGACAAATGGACCAAAAATTTAATTTTTCTAAAAAAGTCATTCTTCATAAAAATTTTTGCTTGTAAAAAAAAATAGGATTCATGAAGAGAAAATGTTAATTTTGTCTACAGAGTTCGCAAGAACTTAAAAACATTAGTTTTCTCCTCTTTTCCTTTTTAAAACTTCATTAAATGTCACATTTTCAAAGTTATTACCAAAAAACTAAACACTTTTTTTCTTTCTTATTTTGTTAATAACAATCGTAATTTTTCATGTGCTAATATGCCCTTAAAAAACAAACAAACAAAGCTATTGCACATAGTTTATGGAGACCGACTTTTTGAGGGTAATACTTTTTTGTTACTTTAGGAACCCTCCCCCCACGGAAGAATAATAAACTCCCCACTAGAATAGAATGTCTGAATTCAACACTGGTTTATTGCCTAATAGCTACCTGCTAGTATTCAATTATAGCAAAATTAAAAAAAATCGTTAAAATTGCTGATTTTGTTTCGTTTTCTTGAGTCAGATACTATTTTTTGAAGAATAGATATATATCTACATCTACGGCAATGCAAGTCCGATAAATCCACATAATTGTAAAATTCCAGTGTGTGGGAGATCCGTGTGGGATATAGTTATGCTTTAAAAACCACAGGAATCACTGTAATTGAAGAAATTTTAAAGTGCATTAGATTGACTTAACCTTGATGATAAAGCTCAAAATTAACAATTTCGGTGATAAATAAATATCAAATGAATGTTTATGCAAAAATGATAAAGTTTATTCGAGAAAATATTAATTTAATATCAACATTAAAAAAAATAATAGAAAAAAACTACAGTTTTAATAATCGATTTTAAAATATATTTTCTAAATAACTTAAAGCTAGGTAATAAGATAAACAAAATTCCTAATCAATAATGTGATCAGAGACAACAATGAGACGAGTAACTGGTCCTAACAATTTGTCCATTGTATTTATCTCTTTCTGGTTTAACGTAAGTTCCAATAAATATGTCTTTGTCTTTTATCATGGCAGACTATCTTAGATGGAGCAATCATCGCTTTGCCCTGGTTGCCAAGTTGTTTACAATTTCTGCATGTAAACTTTAATGTCCTTTTTGGCTCACATCTAATTAAGAGAAAGAAAATATACCATGAATCGAATATTTTTAACCTGACAAACGTTGCCGCAGGCAGTCACGCCGAAATGTTAATCGATATTTGTGTTTGATATTTTTCAATGGCCGATTTGTATGGACAGTTTGTTTACATTTTCTGTGATTTATTGTGTGTTTCGTGGTTTTTTACCTTTAATTGGACTTTGAATATTGACTTTTATTAGTGATCACAGATAATTTAAGGTAATATTGACATTGTTATCTGTAAGAAAAAATCTTTATAAAAACCAAATAAATGACATTTTTAATTAGGTGTGTGTAATTATTGAACTAAACCCCAATATTTTATATTAATAGGAAACAAAAACAAGTACCTAACATTAAGGGCAAAAATAGCACAGCTATATAATTTGAATTTGGCGGGCAAACGATAAAGTCGACTGACGCGCCATCTGCGTTTACCTTCCTTGAAGACAGACAAGGAAGGCCCAGCAGCTATCTCTCTCTCGGATAATTTATTTACATTTAGTTGCTCGTCTCATTGTTGTCTCTGATGTGATATGTAAGTCTACTATTGTAGGTTTGTTTGTTATCCACTTTTTATGAAAGGTCTGGCCGCACATAACCTCAACAAACTTGCTTTATGCTTTTAGTTTACCATAGGGGCCGGGGGTGGTATCTTTTCAAATTGACACCCTGTATACTCTGGAGAAAACCTTAATAATATTTTTACTTAACGCGAGAAAAAATACGATCAACGAACATAGTTAGGGTAACGTTTTTACTTATGTTTCGTTGTAAAGCTAACACTATCTAATCAATTTTTTTCAGACTCTCGATAACCATATTAAAAGATTATACGTGGGTATATTTCAAACAGATCTAATCACTTATTTACGATAAGAAAATTATTTATGCAACAAAATTTAGGATTAAGCATGTTGTTTAATTTTGTTAATGTATGAAAAGTGTATAAAATTGAATACATATCTATATCGCGTCTACAAAATATAACCTTTAATAACAAACTTACGCTTAATTAAACTTAAGGTAAGCTCCTTAATTATTAAAATGGCTACGTCATCTTTTAAACACGCTTTTTTTTATTTATTATTAGCTTGGGTTGTATGTATGTAAGTATGTAACGGAATCTTTAAGCTTAATTTTCACCAACTTCTAGCGATTCGATTTCTTTGAAACTTTGCACACGTATCAAGGACCCATGACAATGCAATAATCTGCAAACAGTATGCCGTTATTCCTGATTAGGATCGCCAGGATAAATAAATTCCTTTATAGATTTTCTGTAGGAGAGTAACAGAGAAAGAGCTAGTGCGCGATCTGCGCATGCGTGCAGTTTCGGACGTACTCTCAGCATAAGGCTGACAGAAACTTGTTCCGGAGTAGTTGCGTTCTGAAACCCCCTGCAACAGTGAAGCTTTAAATGAGATGATTGATATATCGAACTAAAAATGAAAAATAAATAATAGTTTAAAAAACACGCTTTTATATGCAACCGAACTAAAAATTAGAAAATAATTTTTTCATTACAAAGAGTTTGTAATTTGTATTAAAGTAATAAAAGGTCAAACAATGAATCATAATTATATACCTTAAAAGAGAATTATAATAAAATTTAAGATAATAACAGAATAATTCACTTCAGAGTAAAAATCGTGGGGTGCATTTTACTATTTTTTCATAACTTTTCCCTCATAGATATTTACAAATGAAATAATTACAACATTTAATATATTAAGCACCCCACGCTTTTATTCGCTTTTAAACTATTATTTATTTTGAAACACATTTTTACAGACAGGCAGGCGAGGATAATTTAATCATGAGTCCGTTTTTCTTTAATAATTTAGGAAATGTAGGAAAAGAGATATCTTTCCGTAAGAAAGTAGGTACCAAGGGTCCGGAAATATGCTTTTCCTAAGAATTGTACATACTATTTTTTCTCTGATCAGAATGATTCTTTAACGGCGAATATTTAAAGAAAAAGTTGAGCGGCCGAGAATTTTGTTTTTCCGGAATCTCAAGCATACATTGCTTGGCAACGCCTTTTACCTACGACAACAATGCATTTTGGAGGTGAGAAAAAGTATTTGAAATATACAGAGTGTTTCGTAATTGCGAAAATAAAAGAGTGGCTTATTTCGTAGCTAATAATGTGAAAATACAGGGTTTCAAACTTAAAAAAAACGATTTTACATACAGGGTGGCCCACCATATTCGACACGGTCTGTAGCTGGATAACCATGGGGTTTTTAAAAAAGTAAATACTGAAACATATACAGGTCGGATAAGGCCACAGTATAAAATTATTTTACTCTATACAGGATGTCTCAAAAAAGTGTGACGTATCAAAGTTATATTTTTTTAAATGGAACACCCTATATTTTATGACGGTTTTAGATTCTACATAAAAAAATAATTTAAGTTTGTTAATAGTACCAAGTGTCTAATTTTATTCGTTTTGATTCTTTTTCAAAATGCAGGGTGCAATTAAATTTATTTTATTTTAACAATATAAACTCCTTTAACTTTAAAATTTGTTATAAGATTAGGACAAGTTTGCCTTATCATACGTAGGTCATATCGAGATCATAGATTATACAGGGTGATCAAAACATAATTTCAATTTTTTATAAAGTCAAATAGCAATATCTCTCTTATTTTAAATAGAACATCCTGTATTTTTTACACCACATGATGACAAACCAAATGCTCTTTCAAATGGTGTATAGATTGCTCATACCTATCTTTTATACTTTTTAAGTAAATTCCGTTTTAACATATTTTTATTCCAAATGTCTATTTAAATGTAAGTAGGCTGTGATATAGCTATGCCTATTTACTAAGCCATTATTGCAAAATGTAAATTTGTTGGAAAAAAGCACAAAATTAAAAAAATTGTATTATCTGCCACTAATTCACAGAAAAAAATCATTAGTTGCTTATAATGCTACTTCCAATAACACTTATTTCAGCTGAATGTGGTATTGATAAAACTTGTGTTTTTAAACAATTCTACTAACGCCTCTGGTCAGTTATGACGACGTTCTGTGACCTATAACTCGTTTCTTCCATTCTCCATAATCACTGTGTCAAATTTTTTAAAGTAACTATTAAGGTTATCAAATGGTTTCTCCTGGAATATTTTTAGGATTAACTCTAGACTTAAAAAAACATTTTTTCACATCCTACCAGTATTATATCATCTTGTTGTTGTAGAAGAAAGGTTTTTATTTAAAATCATTAAAATTTCTTTTAAACTGGCTAAAACACTAGTAATTAATAATTGGTCGTTGTTATTTTTTAAGAAAAATATTAATGGCTGCTATGTCACAGCCAACTTTAATTTAAATACACATTTGGACTAAAAATTTGTAAAAACAGATTTTACTAAAAAAGCACAAAAGATAGGTATATGCAACCTATACACCATTTGAAAGAGTATTTTATTTGTCATTATGTGACGTAAAAAAATACAGGGTGTTCCATTTAGGATAAGAATAAATTTGATTTTCTGAAAAATTGAAATTATTTTTTGATCACCCTGTACAATATTTGATCTTGATTTGACCTACGTATAATATGGCAGACTTTTTCTAATCTTGTTACACATTTTAAAGTTTAAAGTGTTAAAAGTGTTAAAGTAAAATCAATTTAATTTTACCTTTGCATTTTTCAAAAAAATCAAATATCACAAAAACGAATAAAATTAGACACTTAGTACTATAAACAAACTTGAGTAATTTTTAAAGTAAAATCTAAAACCGTCATAAAATATAGGGTGTTCCATTTAAAAAAATATAACTTTGATACGTCACACTTTTTTGAGACACCCTGTATAGACTAAAATGATTTTATACTGTGGCCTTATCCGACCTGTATTTACTTTTTTAAAAACCCCATGGTTATCCAGCTACAGACCGTGTCGAATATGGTGGGCCACCCTGTATAAAACTTTTATACAGGACGTTTTTTCTAACCTTCTTGGCTATAGTTAAAAGTGAGTGGCAAAATATAAATGAAAACCCTGTACGAATATATCAATATAACACACATTTCCGATGACCAATGTTTTCTTTGAAATCAAAACCACATTGGATGCGGTATAAGAATAAATAAGGTCATTTTAGCCTTATTTGGGTCAGTGTCACTCTTACTGTGCAAAGAACATATTTATAAGAAAACATTAATACTCATATACTACGTAGGCGCCTATGTTTGCCTTTTATGGACATACCCTTGACGGGCAGCCTTCGTGGACGTGTTGAAAATAAGATATTCGGCTATTTTTCATAATAAAGTGGGAACAATCTCAAAATAGGTGTTAAATTAAGTCACTAACATACAGGTTGTTCAATAAGAGTTGTTCCCGAACCTTCTTTTATTTTTTTATTTATTTTAAAGAGAACGTTTTAAGTTATCACCTGCCTGAAGTCTTCAGGGAATAAATATTTCTTTTTATAGATATTGTATATTTTAAACAAGACTTGGTAGGGTAGGGCGAAGCAGTTGAGCACTTTTCACTTGATCGGTTATAGCTCCTCAAAAATAAGTCTTAATGGCTTATAACGCATACTGATGGATTAGCAATTTATTCCTTATTAATAGTGTCTATAGTAGTTTTTTTCTAATAAGTCAAATTTAGGAGCTACATCTATTTTAATGTAGATAGTCAAGTAAGCCCAACGTACCCCATAGGTGGGGTAAGTTGAGCAAGGGTATGGGGCTAGTGGAGCACTAGAAAGTATAGTCAAATCGTGGCTTGAATGTTAGATACGTTTACAATAAAAATACATTTTGACAATTTGCTTTTTATATTTATAATCTTATAATGACAAAACAACAAATCTTATTAATAAAACAGCAACGTACCTAGTTTAGCTTAACTATTGGATTTAATATCTATCAATTCATCTTCGTTTTTTAAACTTTTTAAACAGTTTTATTTTGCTTCTCTTGTAATGCCTTCTGTATCTGTTAAAATTGCAGCTTTTCTTGGACTAGCCTTTGGGTATGGTCGAACTATTTTCAGAGAAAATTTATAAGTTAGATAGGTCAGCTCATTTCTTTGTTGCTTGTATAAAGTTCGGGTTGCAGCCTCTTTTAAATCTTGAGAAGACTTTAGTGTTTTACTGTTATAAGTCCGTATCCTAAAAATAAAAAAAAATTAAACATTTTATACTTAAAACCGTGGGGTTAGTTGGGCAACTGTAGCTCAACTAACCCCAACCTGAAATTTTAAAGAAAAAGTGAATTTATTAAATTAGAATTGTATTTAAAATCTTTAGTATACATATTAAAACTGCAATAAATTTACTTAAGATTAACACTAACCTGATTGACAACGGAATACATTTAACTATTACAGATAAAATTTTCCGGCTTGCAATTATTTTACTTTTTAATCACAAAATAAACAATGCGCCCGGATACTTTTCTCGATCGCCGCGTCACCACTAGTGGTTGCACAATCAGTTCCCCTCGCGCAACCCCTTCTTTGCGCTATTTAATGCTTTCGCGTGCGGTCGATTGTTTTTGAGATATTTTGATTGCCCAACTTACCTCTATGCTCAACTAGCCCCGCCCTACCCTACCTTCAATGGCGCAACTAGCCGCTGTTTTTTTGGTGGGGAGGCGCATAAGCCCCAGTTTATAAAAGATATTTGCCGAAAAACCCCTATTATAACGTCTAAACTAAGCCCTCAGCCCCCTCATTACACCCCTGGGTACCTTAAAAAATATATGATTTTTAAATTACCAAAATTACTTGCAAACCCCGCTTTAGCACCTTTTTTTACCACCATTATGAGACTAAACACCAATGTATGCATGACGTTTCACTATTTTGATTGTGAAAAAAGTATCAGTAAATACCAATTTTTATCCTTCTTACCCTTTTCCCTGGAAGAAATAACTTTTAAAAATAATACATAGCTTACCCCATATACGGGGGTGATCTGAAAATGTTCAGTATAACAATGAGGATGACAGAAAAGAGGGCAAAAATAAGAAACCGTGTTTTTGGGGGCTTGTGATCCAAATTCAACTTACCAAACCTAAAGGTGCTACTATTTTTATATTTCTTTTATTTTTTGATGTATCCAAAATAAAAGGGGATTAGAGATACGTGCACATACGTGGGCATAGGACGGACGGTACGGATCGGTAAAAATAGTTTTAGTGAAATTAAATGACACACACGCACATGCAAGTTATGGGTAAACCATAGGTAAATTTTAAAAGTTAGCGCCTTTTTACCCGGGGCATAAAACCACTTGGTTAAAACCCTCCGGTAGGAGGAATGTCAAAATTTGAAGTTAAAGCGGGAAAGTAAGGTACTTTATTCTCGGTCATTTGTCATATTTCTAGTTATAACTCGCCCTGTATATTACCAATCGGAGTTAAATTTTTTATTGACCAGTTTTGGACCTTGCGACGAGTTTTCCCAGGACGAAGAAAAATTCCAAAATTTTTGGTCTATTTGTCCTCTTGTAACACCTATCCTGGGACACACTGTACAGGGTGATTTAAAATTGGAAAAATTTTGTTAAAGTGCCAATATCTCGAAAATCATCAAATTTTTACTAAGGTCAGTTTGTTTTTTTCGATGTTTACGAGTTGTTCTACCACCTTTCAGTATTATCGTTGATTTTTTGGACACCTTGTAGATTTTCTGTGTTTTTTACATCCTGAAAACGAACCTGTGGTTAGTTAAGCTCCATCACTTCTAAGTCTTCAAAGAATTGCGAAAATTTTAAATTTCACAATGAGACAATGATTTTAACAAAAACTTGTCCTTTTGAAAATAAATCTCCGTTCTTTCATCTTCACAGAAACATTTGCGAAACTCAAAAACACAGCGCGTAAAGTCACAAGAATTTTAAGTTAATGTTCTAAACGCATTTAGGTAAGTTAATTGCAAAGTTTATATGTAAAATTTTAAATTTCACAACGAGACAATAATTTTAACAAAAACTTGTCCCTTTTGAAAATAAATCTCCGCCTGATCTTTCATCTTCACAGAAACATTTGCGAAACTCAAAAACACAGCGCGTAAAGTCACAAGAATTTTAAGTTAATGTTCTAAACGCATTTAGGTAAGTTAATTGCAAAGTTTATATGTCTGGTTTAAAATAGATCCCGCGGTATTAAGTCTGGTCGGTGTTACGGATGTGAGAAACAGTTGTGAATTTTGACGTTTTGAAATTAATAGCTAATGTCTGAACTTAAGACCTGATGGTACTATTGACTTATTATTTAGAATAGATAGTTCGGTGGTATATTAATAACTATGTTAGTAGATCTTGGTCAAAAATACATTTTTTTAACGTTCTAGTTAGGTGTTTGCCTTTAAGTTATTATGTTCTTAATGTTTTTTTCTTTGTTTCAGAATTCTGTAGAATAGGCTTAGGTATAGGAAACAAAAAATGTCAACTATAGAAAGAAAAGAGTACCAAGAAACTCGGATAATGCGGAACAGATCCCCTGTTAGAAACATTAGGAGTTCAAACCAAAACCTGTCAGAATTCGATTCCAATTTAGGTAAGAAAAAATAATTTTTGTAATATATGGGGTGTCCAGTAGGGTAGGGCGTTGCTAGTTGAGCAATTTTTTACTTGATCGGTTATAGCTCCTCAAAAATAAGTCTTAATGGCTTATAATGCATACTGATGGATTAGCAATTTATCCCTTATTAATAGTGTCCATACTAATTTCTTTCTAATAAGTCAAATTTAGGAGCTACATCTATTTTAATGTAGATAGTCAAGTATGCCCAACGTACCCCATGGGTGAGGTAAGTTGAGCAAGGGTATGGGGCTAGTGGAGCACTTTTAAAGTATAGTCAAATCATGGCTTGAATGTTAGATACGTTAATAATAAAAATACCTTTTGACAATTTGCTTTTAATAAAACTGCAACGTGCCTAGCTTGAAGTATTGAATTTTATACCTATCAATTCATCTTCGTTTTTAAACTTTTTAGGCAGTTTTATTTTGCTTCTCTTGTAATGCCTTCTGTATCTGTTAAAATTGCAGCTTTTCTCTATCTTCTGTTTGATTTGGCTCCTTTTCTTGGGTATGGTCAAACTATTTCCAGAGAAAATTTATAAGTTAGATAGGTCAGGTCGTTTTCTTTGTTGCTTGTACAAAGTTCGGGTTGCAGCCTCTTTTAAATCCTGAGGAGACTCTAGTAGTCTTACTGTTATAAGTCCGTATCCCAAAAATAATAAAAAACATTTCATACTTAAAACTGTGGGGTTAGTTGGACAATTGTAGCTCAACTAACCCCAACCTGAAATTTTAAAGGAAAAGTAAATTTATTAGAAAACCGGTTAGAATTATATCCAAAATCTTTATACATAATTAAACTGCAATAAATTTACTTAAGATTACCACCTACCTGATTGAGAACGGAAAACATTTAACTATCACAGATAAAATTTTCCGGCTTGCAATTATTTTACTTTGTAATCACAAAATAAACAATGCGCACGGATACTTTTCTCGATCGCCGCGTCACCACTAGCGCTCGCGCAACCCCTTCTTTATGCTATTTGATGCTTTCGCGTGCTGTCGGTAGTTTTTGAGATATTTTGATTGCCCAACTTACCTCTATGCTCAACTAGCCCCGCCCTACCCTAACTACCTAGTCTACAATGAAAAATAAGAAAAAAACTTTTTATAAACATAATATGTCCTAAACGTCTTAGTTTTTGAAATTATGTTTTTTTATAATAATTTTTTTACTAATTTTAATATTTTTATTTTAAAACATTTGGGAAACGTCTCCTATGCGATAGACATTTTTGGAATACAAGCAAACAAAAAATTTTCAGTGTCGTTCATGAGGGATTTAGGGTATCTATTCTTCATTATTATTTAAAAAATATATTGCTGCACTAGATTTTTCTAAGACAAAAATATTACTTAAAATTTCTTGTTGAGCTTTTAATTTTTTTATTTGATGTATGGTTTTCGCGTAAATAAATACTTCTGGAATACTGTTCTCATCTACAACCCTCAGCATTCTTGATGCCATTCAAAGAAGGGCTGTTCGTCTTATTAATGATCCTTTACTTACTCAAAGACTTCCTTCTCTTGCCCTTCGTCGAGCTGTGGGAGATCTATCGCTTTTCTATAGATACTTTTACGGCTTCTGCTCCGACGAATTATCCAGTATAGTCCCACCTCTTGCAGCTCCTAACAGAGAAACTCGTGGTGCCGCGCGTATGCATCCCTATACAGTTCAATTAGACAGGCCTCGAACTTCCCATTTCGTTCGTTCTTTTATCCCTAGAGTTTCTAGACTGTGGAACCTACTGCCAGCGGAGGTCTTTCCTTCCCCCAAATCTTCAAGTTTTTTAAGTCCGGTGTTAACAAACTTCCTCTTACCCTGCTTAAGACACCCACGGTACGTTAGTATTTAGGCTTTCAGCCTTCGTGGATTGTCCAAAGATAAAAAAACATTTCTCGTTCATTTCGTAACAGTAATAGAGTATTATTGCAAGTTGCCTTATTAAGCTCGGGAATTATTAATAACGGCCTTATTTAAATAGTGCTTGTAACAATAATTTAGAGTTAATGCAACTCATGTTGACAGTACCATTAACCTTAAAAGGGGAAAACATGTTCGTGGGTTTTCTTTATTGTTTTGTGTTGTAGGGATTTGTTTAACACAATTACAGAAATACATTTGAAAAAGCAAGGTTTTAAGTATTTTTACTTCTAAAAACTTTTCGATTTTGTGGTCGGCAGCTTTTCGGTTAGACAAACAGTTTCAAAGTTAAAATAAGACCAAAATAAGGCACGACCTAAAACCGACATAAATAAAGCCGGACACTATGCTTATTAAGGGAGTCTTTATCCTACCATGCATCTGCGTAAGCTCAGATGTCAAAATAAGGCCGGTATTATTAGTGCCTGGCCTTATTTCACTGTGCAATAATTCTGTATTATCTAACTCTACCGTAAAAAATCACTTTTTATTTATCTTTTAATCAGACAGGAATTTCACCACACCGAGAAATGGTTTTTATTAACTTTCGTGAAAACCGTACATCATATTAAAAAAAAATCAAAAAACAAATTTGTTCCAAAATAAACGAAATTAAAAAATATAATAAGAAAGGCAGTGGCGTAACATGTTTTTCTTGATATACCTTAAACCCCACATAGACGATAGTGTTGTTTTTTTTATACCAAAAAATATCTTTTGTTTTTATAAAAAACAATATATTAAATTAAAATTTTTAACATACCGTAGTTCAAAAACTAAGACGTTTAGGAAATATTATAAACTTATGAAGTTTTTTTCTTGTTTTTTCATTCTGAAATCACGTCTTAAAGTTTGTCAGTAGAGTTACTGGACACCCTGTATTTTTTAATTTTTTGATTATTGAATAAAAACTGTCAAATATTTGGTATATTAGTAATGTCACTAAATCAGTTTTATTTTATGCAACACTATTTTTACAGATAACTTACTAGAGGATCTACAAAACTCAGTTTCGCGTCCAGGAAGCTCTCTAGGTCAAAACACCTCCTCTAGTTACAAAGAAACCTCCAAATATGTAAGCAGTGGCACGAATGGTTATGGAAAAACCAATTCCTTAAATAGGGTATCCAACGTCAAGGCTTCAAACCCTGTTACTGAGTATTCTTCAGATGATGCTTATACATATAGGGTAAGCCCTAACAACTATTTTTAATAGTTTATTTTCAAAATACAGGGTGGCCCACCATATTCGACACGGTCTGTAGCTGGATAACCATGGGGTTTTTAAAAAAAGTAAATACTGGAACATATACAGGTCGGATAAGACCACAGTATAAAATTATTTTAGTCTATACAGGGTGTCTCAGAAAAGTGTGACGTATCAAAGTTATATTTTTTTAAATAGAACACCCTATATTTTATGACGGTTTTAGATTCTACTTTAAAAAATAAACCATCTGATAACCTTAATAGTTGCTTTAAAAAATTTGACACAGTGATTATGGATAATGGAAGAAACGAGTTATAGGTCACAGAATGTCGTCATAACTGACCAGAGGCGTTGTTAGGATTGTTTAAAAACACAAGTTTTATCATTACCACATTCAGCTGAAATAAGTATTAATGGAAGTATCATTATAAGCAACTAATGAATTTTTTTCTGTGAATTTTAAAAATAGTGGCAGATAATACAAAATCTTTTAATTTCGTGCTTGTTTCCAACAAATTTACATTTTGCTATAACGGCTTAGTAAATGAGGCATAGCTATATCACAGCCTACTTACATTTAAATAGACATTTGGAATAAAAATATGTTAAAACGGAATTTACTTAAAAAGTATAAAAAGATAGGTATAGGCAACCTATACACCATTTAAAAGAGCATTTGATTTGTTATCATGTGGTGTAAAAAAATACAGGGTGTTCCATTTAAAATAAGAGAGATATTGCAATTTGACTTTCTAAAAAATTGAAATTATTTTTTGATCACCCTGTATATTCTATGATCTCGATATGACCTACGTATGATAAGGCACACTTTTCCTAATCTTGTAACAAATTTTAAAGTTTAAGGAGTTTATATTGTTAAAATAAAATTAATTTAATTGCACCCCTGCATTTTGATAAAAAATCAAATATCACAAAAACGAATAAAATTAGACACTTGGTACTATTAACAAACTTAAATTATTTTTTAAGTAGAATCTAAAACCGTCATAAAATATAGGGTGTTC
Source organism: Listronotus bonariensis (assembly GCA_014170235.1). Lineage (NCBI taxonomy): Eukaryota > Metazoa > Arthropoda > Insecta > Coleoptera > Curculionidae > Listronotus > Listronotus bonariensis. Next base: position 28,239 of record JACEGR010002372.1, read on the forward strand.
TATTTAAAAAAATATAACTTGATACGTCACACTTTTTTGAGACATCCTGTATAGAGTAAAATAATTTTATACTGTGGCCTTATCCGACCTGTATATGTTTCAGTATTTACTTTTTTAAAAACCCCATGGTTATCCAGCTACAGACCGTGTCGAATATGGTGGGCCACCCTGTATACTGGTTAGTTTTTTAATAATATGCTATAATTTAATAAGGTTATTTCGAAAAAAAATCTTATGAACATATTAGGTCCTATAGGTCCTAACCACTGATCTCGATGGATTGCCAATGTTATTACCTGCGTGAAACAAAAGTTACATTTCATGGGCGAAAAAACCGCTTTGTGCGCAAGCAAGTTAAGGGTAAACGCACCTGGCGCCAAACAGACTATCCGCATTATCGGAAAGAATTTGTCGACGGCGTCCTGGTTTTCTGTTCGAAGTACGGTAGGTAATGAGCGTCACGGTCAGACCGTGGACGGAGGGTACGGGGTGCCGGTGTTTATATTTTGCCACGGCTTTTAGGTGCGCATGTTTGTCCACCCACTGCGCGAGGTCGTAAAAATCCGAAAAATGCTTCTTGCCACTGCGGAGCTAAATGTAAGTTATCTATGGTCCTAACTCCTAAATTACAAAGCGATAAAGTTTCAAGAAAAAAATGATATTTTTGGTATGACCTAATATACAGTGCATTCTATTAAAACAAGGTTCCCGTATAATTTCGTTACTTGTGCACTTATAAAAAAAAAGTATTAACTTAACTTAATTTTCTTTACAATATCCATTCAATATTTTTATTATTTAAAATATCAAAATAAAATTTGGTATGTAGTTATTTTTTTTTATCTTTGGACAAACCACGAAGGCTAAAAGCCTAAATACTAACGTACCGTGGGTGTCTTAAGCGAGGTAAGAGGGAGTTCGTTGACATGGGACTTAAATACTTGAAGATTCGGGAAGGGAGGGGAGGGAGGAAAGACTTTCGCGGGAAGCAGGTTCCACATTTTAGAAACTCTAGGGATAAAAGAACGAACAAAGCGGGAAGTTCAGAGCTTGTCCAGTTGGACCGTACAGGGATGCATACGCGCGGTACCACGAGTTTCTCTGTTGGGAACCGTGAGTGGAGAAACTATACTGGACAATTCTTCAGAGCAAAAGCTGTGTAGGTACCTATAAAAAAGCTATAAATCCACCACCGCCCGACGATGGGCAAGAGAAGGAAGTATTTCTGTAAGTGAAGGATCATTAATAAGACGAATAGCCCTTCTTTGAATAGAATCAAGAATGCTTTGGGTTGTGGGGGACGCCATGCCCCAGATATGAGAACAATATTCCAGGGAGGTCGGATTTGGGACACATATAAAGTGTATAAATTAGAAGGGAAAAATACTTTTGGCTCGAAAGAGAAATCCAAGCTTTTTAAAGCTGCCGTGGCTATAGATACAATATGTTTATGCCAGTTAAGGATACTTTCAAAAGTGACGCCCACAAGATTGAAGGTGTCTTTGCTTTGTAAAACTTGGCCGCTCATAAGTAGAGGATGAGTATTTGATGACTCTTTTCGCGATAAGGAACATGATTGTGTTTTGGATGCATTAAAATGGACGAGATTTTTGACGCCCCAATCCAATATTGAATTAAAATCCTGCGAAAGAGATATCTGCATCGCTCTGCATACATATCACATAATTGTGCATTATTGCACGAATTTAGTTGTTTTCTATTACTTCTAGTTTAACCTGAAACGATCTTAACATTCATATTTTAAATAAGACACCCGGTATATTTTTGCTAATTTAAATAAAAAATGGCATTCTGAGTACAACGACAAAGTAGCAGAAGCAGTGTGATTGTCATTAAAATAAAAGAGTTAGTGTCGTTCGGCTAAACTAAAAGTATATAATTAAAAACAACTGAATTCGTAAAAAAATGCACATTAATTTATGTAATATACATACGTATTAAAAAGCTCCATCTATTTAGCAGCCCAAATTGTGAAATTTGAGGTTGGAAAAACCGCTTCGAATTGATGAAGAAATGGTCCCTAAGTGTGACGAATTAATTATCCATCCCCCACCATTACAGCCTGTTTAAAATATCATGATCATCGAACCATTTTTAGCGCCTCACATTAATCATACATGGTTTAATCAAAAGGATGCAATTGGTCACAAAATGGTCAAAATTGGTCAGTATGATTAATTAATTGGTTACCAAGATTAAAGGAGTTCTGTATTAAATAAAGATATGCAAGGACCAAGGTTAGTTTATATTTAAAAAGTTGCGACACATCCTCAACTTTTAGGCGGTTCGAGGTCGGGGACGCAAGGAAGGGCACTCCACGGAGAAAAGTTGGCAAGACTGGGTAAAATCAAAGCTGATGATCAATTCAGTGGCGTGTAGAATTTGCGCATTTCATTTTGCGTTGTTTTGAAAGTGATATTTGTTGAAAGATGTAATTCCAAAGGTTTTTATTTAAAGTAAAAGAATTTACAACTTAATAACAATTAAAAACTGTTGTGTAAACGGTTGTTCTACTAATACAATAAACTGTATATCTCCGGCACTGAACAACATGGCCGAAAAATGGGAGATGTCACGTCATAACACGTCAAAGCAATATGGCCGAATGTCGCGACCCTATATAGACCGAATTTTGTGAGCGGCACATAATTAAAAATTTTAGATTCAAAAAACAAATTCTGAGAGCTAGTAACAATTACAGAATTGGTTATAGGTATTTAATATTTGGTCAAAGATACTGAAAAAATATGAAGAATTTAAAATTTCAAGGTCACTAATTGCTATATAAATATATTTGCACCTCAATGTCAACATTCGAAGGTCGTTTCATGCGGTAACAATTGGTCACAATTTGTCATTAGATCACACTAATTGGTCAGCAGTAAAAGAGAATTAAGAGAAGTTACTTCAAATATACAGGGGTGATTTTACACCGATTTTTTTAAAAAGTTTCATTTTTTTTTGATTAAGACATGTATGATTAATTTGAGGCGCTAAATTTTTTCGATGATCTTGATATTTTAAACGCTCTGTAAAAGTTGGTGTATGGATGACCAATTTGTCACACTGAGTCTTAGTGACCAACTCGGAGCTGTTTTTCAAACCACAAATTTCACATTTGGGGCCGATAAAAAGATAGGGAAATTTTTATAAATAAAAAGATATAGAGGTGATCCACCGGCTAAAAGACCACGGTATTTAGGGTAAATTTTCTCAAAAATTTATAAACCGATTTTAAAAAAGTAAAGACTATTAAAACGAAAATTTGAAACCCTTCAGGATGGGGTATCACTTGAACTCCATTTGAAATTTTTGACATTTGTGTTGATGAGAGAAGAGGATAACCCTGAAGAAGTAAATTTTGATACAAAAATTTGCCCCTAAAAATAAAATTTGACGTTTTCAGGATTTTCTTAGTATACATATAATAGAATTATACGGGAAGTTTTGTGTTGATGGAAATTACGTTTTACGTATCAATTCGCCCTCGTATTTTTATTTGGCATTTATTATAGCTGATGTCTTAACACCACCAACGTTAAATTTAAACCGTCTACATAAACGGTCATTAATTTATTTCAAGGTTAATTAAAAACATAAGTTTGCGACTATATAGACTGTTAATTGTTGTAAAGTGATGAAAAATGTGTTTACTTGGCTTTTTATGACCATACAATTTGTTATTAATTAAGAATAGTTTAAGACGTCAAATAATTTAATTCAAAGTTTTGTCAAATATTATAGCTACTGGCCACCAAGTAAAAATTCGGTTTCATTTTTAATTGTAATTTTTACTTTTTTACCAAAGGGGGTGGGTAAATCCGGTTTTTTATGGCACATCCCCTCAAATAATAGCTTTGTTCGCGGGTTTGATTCTGAACCGGTTCTGGGACTATTCGCATGCGCAGTGAAAAAAGCAGCGTTCGCGGTCAGTAAAATCCTAAATTTTTAGTAACAGTTCTGTGTTCGCGGGTTACAATGGAATCAGTTCGTTACCGGTTCGTAACCTGATTAGCAGTCCTGGGATTTTTGTTGGAACTAAAAGTTCAGTTCGGAATTTCATGCGCATTGTCGACATGGTCAGCTGTTTTCTGTTTTTGTGGTACAGAAATAAACCGTTGTATTACAGTTTATTTGTTTCTGCCACTTTTTATGCGGGTTAATATACCTGTTGAATTTTTTTTTTTTTTATATTTTTGTGATTCTGAGCGTATATAAACAAAGGATTTTTAATTGTATTCCGTATGAATGTATGTATGCAATAAAATAAATAAAGATTTAATTAAAAAATATAGACAATATTAGAAAATTTTACCATGTCTTGTTGTTTGAATTTTATCTTTAGTTAAATACACATACTTATGTTAAAAACTAGAGGAGGCAGGGAATCCCTCGTCTTCCGCCAAGAGACCTCGAGTGGCTTTCGACAGTATAACAATTTACCTTTTTGTTTAAATTTATTTTTTTGTGTAGTATCCAATTTAACCATAAAAAATCCTAACAAAAGGCTAGGTTAGAATACATCCTCAGCTGTATAGAAAATCGTTCGCGGTAAATAAAAATTCCGAACTAATAAATAACTAGACATGCGCTTTAAAACAATTCTAAACCAGTTCGTTTCTGGTTCAGAATCGGTTCATTACTAGACCCGCGAACAAGGCTAATGTTATAACCATAGATAACCGACATTTAGAACCGCAGTGGCAAGAAGCATTTTCGGATTTTTACGACCTCGCGCAGTAAACAAATGAATGGGTGGAGGAACATGCGCATTTAGAAGCCGTGACAAAATACAAACACCGGCACCCCGTGCCCTTCGTCCGCGGTCTGACCGTGACGCTCATTAGCTACCGTACTTCGAACAGAAAACCAGGACGCTGTCGACAAATTCTTTTCGATAATGCGGATAGTTTGTTTGGCGCCAGGTGCGTTTACTCTTAACTGGCTTGCACATAAACCGGTTTTTCGCCCATGAAATGTTACTTTTCTTTCGCGCAGGTTATAACATTGGCAATCCATCGAGATCAGTGGTTATAACTCAAAAGAGCACAGTATTAGGAAAAAAGCGTTTTATACTAAATTTCAAAAAGTTACAAAATTATGACTCAATAAATAAAAAAGTGAGTTTTATAGAAATGTTATTTGCTAAAAATAATTTTAGTATAACGGGGTATCAAGCTTTAAACATACACCACTTATATCTTTTTTATTTTTTATTGCACAAAATAAATAAAAATAAACGTTTGTAGGAATAATTATGTAGTTTCCAGATTGGTAACCAGATTTTTATTATATCAGCATTAAAAAAGATTTTTTTAACAAAGAGTTTTAAAAAATACTATATTTGATTGATTGATATGCCTATCTTCAACAGTCTGGTCAGAAATCTAAAACTATACGGGTAGACATGTTAAAAGTGGTATTTTTTAAGTCCACTGAGATATCTTTTTAATGATGATACAATGTACAGGGTGTTTAAAAAAATATACTTCTTGTCGTATAGTGTATCTCAAAGTATATCGCTTTGGCTTTTGACGGGCAATACCACAATAAACTTTTAATGATTTATAACCTATTGTTATTGGGCAAACCTATGAGTTCATAATGACAGGGGTGGGCCAGGTATAAATATCTCTTGACCATTTATATAAATATTTTAGTTGTAGTGTTGAATAACCGTTTTTACTGTGCGTTTCGAAAAAGTTATTTTACGAGAATACATATAAGTATGTCGCGTCGAAATCATTTGTCATTAGATGCAAAACGGGTTGTAAAAATTGTGTATGAAACTTTAATCAGTAGGGGACTTAGTAAACAAGAAGCTTTAAAAGAAACCTGTCTACTTACAAAATCTCCAATATCGTCGATAAGGGATATTATTAATAGTGAAGAATTGAACAAAAGAAAAAAGCGTAGTGATTTTCGATCTCACCGTATAGACAATAGTGATCAAGACCTAATAAGAAGGAAAATATGTTGTCTTTATGAAAGCGGAGTTGTTCCTACCTTGGATAAACTGAAAATGAAGCTAGAAGAAGACGACATTAATATAAATATTAGCCGTGCCACCCTTCATAGAGTTGTTTGTAAAATGGGATTTAAATACCGCAAAATAGACAAAATACAAGTAGTAATGGAATCGCACAGATTACGCATTTGGAGATTTAATTACCTTCAAGAAATTAAAAGATATATGTTAGAAAACGGATCCATAATTTACCTTGATGAAACATGGTTCGATACACACGACACAGTATCCAAAGGATGGGTGGATTCCAGCCAAAACTGTCAGACGAAAGCACCTTCAAATAAAGGAAAACGCATGACTCTGATTGTGAAACCGAATTAGATTTAGATATTTAAATAAAAATGTAATTACGTATAGATAATATAGTTATAAATTTATTTATAATTATGAAAACTTTGTATATATTTAATTTCTTAATGTAGTTTTAAGATTATACCTACTTAAATAAACAATCAACTATAAACCTTTATATTATTAGAGTCCGTCCCTAATGTTCTGCCCTTAAATACCTACTGATCCGCAATTTTATTGTTGTCGGCAGGTATATTGGAGTACTGCCGTCAAAAGCCAAAGCAATATACTTTGAGATACACTATACCTTATATACCTTAGAAAAAATTAAAATCTGCAGTACTGATTCGGAAACTACAATATTAAAAAAATATATTTTTATAATAAAAAGTGTAAAAGTTAAACGAAAGCGGGGTATTATATGTAATCTGTATTAAAAAAGCATTTTTTTATATTTATAGTCACCCGATGGCCGAGAAAAAGTCCACAGCTATAAAAAAGAAAAATACATGTATGGAAAAAGCACGATAGAAAGAGATGTGGAACCTGAAAGAACAAGGATGCAAAATAGCATAAACCAATTGGATTCGCTCTTAGATGATTTGCAGCAAGTCAAAAAATCGTCCTATTCTGAAAAAGGTAAAACTTCTTTAAATTTATAATTTTTAAAGATACAATTTCAATCTCGATTTTAATTAAAAAAAAATGTATAGGATGTTTGAACAATTAGTTTTTAATATTTAAACCCTATATGAAATGATGAAGGTTGCTGCACATTCCAGAGGATCTTTCCAGTGACGAAAATTTTTGTGCGTCACGCTCCAGAGCTTGAAGCTCTTGAACTGCTCTAAAAGTCAGTCACTGGAACGCATCCTTAGACAAGGAAAGAGAGATACTTTAAGATATTTTAAAATTTCGTTGTTTTTAACCTTTCTTGGCTTTAGAATAATAATGTCTTTTTAATATCTAATTCCATTTTAAATAAATAATTTTAAAAATCCATCCTTAATCATAAAAAAACACGTTTGAAGCACAAAAACCAAAAGAGGGGTTGGTGCATGAGGGGCAAGGGAAAGAAAAACGGAGTAGCTTAGGTGCATAACACTTTCCGTCACTGGAACGCCATAAAGTAGAACGAAATGCTCCTGAGCTACTCGGGAGCGCTCTATTTGCGTCACTGGAAAGCCACTCTGGGCGAGGGCTTGTTAATTTTTTTCGACACAGTCACACTTTATTTATTAATCTCAATGATACATTAAAATATAACATTACAAGAATAATGTGTGCAATTTCCTAAGATAAAAATTAGCCTATTTGTTTTTGTTTGGTCTATTTGTTTTTTTTTTTAATTGGAAGTATTGAAAAATCTCCAGCCTTAACTGGAAAATTATGTAAAGAAATGGCGTTAAAAATTTTAAAAGGATCAGTTCAGTAGTTTTGGAGTTATGATGGCAACCGACTATAAAAACGTGAGTTGTAAAAGAGCATGAACAGAATGAAACGTGCTTATAAAAGTCAATAATTATAGAGACATTTTGCACCCCTTATTTTGCAATTCCGTTGTGGTTAACGTTATTCTGAGACTGCGCAGTAACGCAAACATGATCAGTTATCGTTATTAACCATACCGGACTCCTTTAATTACGGATGAATACCGAAGAGCTTATCGTTATCGTTATTGTTAAACTGCGTGGTTGCCGGATTGTAGAAATTTTAATATCAGTTAGTTAAAAGGTTAAAATTTTAATGCCGTATTAATTAAAATTTCATTTATACATAGGCTCTAATTAGCAAAAAATCTATAGCAGTAATAAAAATCAAATAGTGTTAAGAAATTAAAACGGACTTGCACTTTTACGGATATTCTAAATCAGTAATTAATTTAGATGTTACAATCTGGTACACTTGCTTTTTATTCTACTACCAAACCTAACCTTACTTTTTATGTTTTGCTTATACTGTATTGTTTGCATCCACTTTAAAAAACGAAATCAACAGAAGTGTTTGCATATATTTAAATATCAATTTATATCTTATGAAGAATAAAAGTGAATACTGATTTTTCGTTAACTTTAAAATCGGTGAACCACAGGCAAAAATAAGATTATGTGTCGAAAGCGCAGACGCAAGACAAATTTCTTTAAAGAGGCTGCAAAATCTCTGTCTAAAACTGCTTGCCGTAATCGTTATGTTTATTAACGATAACCATAAGGAGGCCAAAAAACGTCTGTTATTTTAAGAGGTGCAAAATGTCTCTAACGATAAGGCGTGGTTACTTAAACCGCCGTATTTTTGGTAATTTTGCCCCAATTTACCTGTGCATAAAATATTCTGCATTGGAAATATTAATTTAAAAAATAAATAAAAAAAACGGTAATTTTCTAGAAACCTGCGGCAACTCCGTTTTTAACGAAATTTGGTATACGGGGTTTTTTGGGGCGCTGATCACGAATCTGAAAGATTTTTGGCGGAAACATTTCGTTCTCGAGATATTCATCATCAAAGTTCAAATTTGAACTAAGCCTATTTTCACTATATTCCCCCTTCTTTTGCACACAATTCTTGATTTAAAGCTAGAGTGTCAAACAATATTTGATTTTCACCTTTTAAAACCCCGTTTTTCTACGTTTTTTTACATTATTTTTGCATTAAATTGCGTGGCTTTTCTTTGATAATGCGGCAACCATAAATACACATTGGGCTTCATGGCACACTGGGATTGAAATGATTCAAAGTATAGCTATGCGATTTAATGCAAAAATAATGTAAAATACGTAAAAAAACTGGGTTTTAAAAGGTGAAAATCAAATATTGTGTGCCATTTTAGCTTTAAATCAAAAATTGTGTGCAAAAGAAGGAGGATTATTGTAAAAATAGGATTAGTTTTAATTTCAAGTCTGATGATAAATATCTTAAGAACGAAACGTTTCCGCCAAAAATTCTTTCAGATTCGTGTTTAGCGCCCCAAAAACCTCGGATATCAAATTTCGTCAAAATCGGAGTTGCCGCAGCTTTCTAGAAAATTACCAAAAAACGTTTAAAATCCATACCCCTTTTATAAGTTTATACAACAAAAATAAAAATGTAATTTCAATATGTATCACCGCAAAAATAAATAAAAATTTAAATTTTTAAATGAATCAAAACTTATTTTAAGAACAATCGTTTGTTTTCCAGAATCCTATAATAGCACTGGCGTCGATCCAAGTTTTCAGTAAGTATTTTACAGCAATATTTCATAATTTTTTATTATATACATTTCAATTTTATTGTTTATGTTAGCGAGAATGTTTATTAATAAACAAATATCGCAAAAACATAAAAACTACTTTAAAATAATACTACAAAATAATTATGTCAAATAACTTGTATAATGACGTATGAAATTCCATGCAAATTGAAAATCAATTACTCTTTATATAAATAAAACAAAAAAATAGAATACAGATGCCACTGGCTTTGTATTAAAAAAAAATAAGAGAATTAAAGTTTTTGAGTTTTAAACAGATGTTTATCATGTTAGTACAGTTTTATTAAAAGCAAATTGTCAAAAGGTATTTTTATTATTAACGTATCTAACATTCAAGCCATGATTTGACTATACTTTAAAAGTGCTCCACTAGCCCCATACCCTTGCTCAACTTACCCCACCTATGGGGTACGTTGAGCATATTTGACTATCTACATTAAAATAGATGTAGCTCCTAAATTTGACTTATTAGAAAGAAATTAGTATGGACACTATTAATAAGGGATAAATTGCTAATCCATCAGTATGCATTATAAGCCATTAAGACTTATTTTTGAGGAGATATAACCGATCAAGTAAAAAATTGCTCAACTAGCCCCGCCCTACCCTACTGGACACCCCGTACATTACAAAAATTATTTTTCTTACCTAAATTGGAATCGAATTCTGACAGGTTTTGGTTTGAACTCCTAATGTTTCTAACAGGGGATCTGTTCCGCATTATCCGAGTTTCTTGGTACTCTTTTCTTTCTATAGTTGACATTTTTTGTTCCCTATACCTAAGCCTATTCTACAGAATTCTGAAACAAAGAAAAAAACATTAAGAACATAATAATTTAAATAAATCGTCCTAATTTATCATTAGAGGTAATGTGTCTCCTATGTAAAAGCAAATACCTAACTAGAACGTTAAAAAATGTATTTTTGACCAAGATCTACTAACATAATTATTATTATACCACCGAACTATCTATTCTAAATAATAAGTCAATGGTACCATCAGGTCTAAAGTTCTGACATTAACTATTAATTTCAAAACGTCAAAATTCACAACTGTTTCGCACATCCGTAAACACCGACCAGACTTAATACCACGGGATCTATTTTAAACCAGACATATAAACTTTGCAGTTAACTTACCTAAATGCGTTTAGAACATTAACTTAAAATTCTTGTGACTTTACGCGCTGTGTTTTTGAGTTTCGCAAATGTTTCTGTGAAGATGAAAGATCAGGCGGAGATTTATTTCAAAAGGGACAAGTTTTGTTAAAATCATTTTCTCATTGTCAAATCTAAAATTTTCGCAATTTTTGAAGACTAAGAAGTTATGAAGCAAAACTAACCACAGGTTCGTTTTCAGGACGTAAAAAACACAGAAAATCACTACAAGGTGTCCTAAAAGTCAACAATAATTCTAAAAGGTGGAAGAATAACTCGTAAGCATCCAAAAAACATAAACTGACCTTAGTAAAAAATTCGATGATTTTGGAGATATTGGCACTTTAACAAAATTTTTCCAATTTTAAATCACCCTGTACAGTGTGTCCCAGGATAGGTGTTACAAAAAGACAAATAGACCAAAAATTTTTGGAATTTTTCTTCCTCCATCTGGGGAAAACTGGTCGCAAGGTCCAAAAATGGTAAATAAAAAATTTAAGTCCGATTGGTAATATACAGGGCGAGTTATAACTAGAAATATGACAAATGACCGAGAGTAAAGTACCTTACTTTCCCGCTTTCAACTTCAAATTTTGACATACAATTCAATTCTGTACAACATTTACCTATACAATTTTAGTTAGTGGTTCCTTGGCATTTTTCATATTATTTTTAGATATAACTCACCCTGTATAATACCGATCGGGAGTAAGATTACGTATTTCTTAGTTTTGGACTATGCGAACAGTTTTCCCAAAATTTTGTTTTAAAATTAGAAGTTTTTGGGATATTTGTCCTCTTGTAACACCTATCCTGGGACACACTGTATATATTAGGAGCGATTTTTACTAGGTACATGCACATACGTCGGCATCGGACGGTCAATACGGATCGGAAAAAATAGTTTTAGCACCGAACTGATGTTCGGTGGTTTTTAGTGAAATTAAATGAAACAGTGCTCTTATATGCGAGCAATTTTTTTTTATCTTTGGACAATCCACGAAGGCTGAAAGCCTAAATACTAACGTACCGTGGGTGTCTTAAGCAGAGGTAAGAGGAGAGTTTGTTAACACGGGACTTAAAAACTTGAAGATTTGGGGGGAAGGAAAGACCTCCGCTGGCAGCTAGGTTCCACAGCCTAGAAACTCTAGGGATAAAAGAACGAACAGAAATGGGAAGTTCGGGGCCTGTCCAATTTAGAACTGTATAGGGATGCATACGCGCGGCACCACGGAGTTTCTCTGTTCGGAACTGCAAGAGGAGGGACTATACTGGACAATTCGTCGGAACAAGAAGCCGTAAAAGTATCTATAGAAGAGCGATAGATCTCCCACAGATCGACGATGGGCAAGAGAAGGTAGTCTTTGAGTAAGTAAAGGATCATTAATAAGACCCGTTAACCATTACAGCCCTTCTTTGAATGGCATCAACAATGCTGAGGGTTGTAGGGGATGCCATTCCCCAGACATGAGAACAATATTCCAGAGAGGGTCGAATTTGGGATACATACAAAGTGTATAAATTGGAAGGAGAAAAATACTTTTGGCTCGGAAAAGAAATCCAAGCTTTTTTGAAGCCGCGGTGGCTATAGATACAATGTGTTTATGCCAGTTAAGGTTATTCTCAAATGTGACGCCCACAAGGTTAAATGTGTTCCCGCTCTGCAAAACCTGGCCACTCATAAGCAAAGGATGAGTGTTTGATGATTTTTCGCGACAAGGAACACGATTGTGTTTTGGATGCATTAAATTGAACGAGATTTTTGGCGCCCCAATCCAATATCAAATTGAGATCCTGTGAAAGAGATATCTGCATCGCCCTGCGTTTGCTTTCCAAGTCGGGTTGAGAGGTTGGTTTGGGAACCTGAAAAGTGGAGTGAAGGGTACTATCGTCAGCATAACTATGAATGGGATTGGTTGTGGAGGAAAGAAGGTCGTTGATGTGAAGAAGAAACAAAGTTGGTGCTAGTACTGAACCCTGTGAGCACTCCAGCATTAATTTCGTGAAAGCTTGAAGAGTGGCCATCAACAATGACTGATATACGTCGATTAGAAAGATAACTGGAGAGCCAAGAGCAGAGTTTAGTTGGAAGACCGTAGGAGGGAAGTTTATTAAGAAGTGTGTCATGCCAGACTTGGTCGAAAGCTTTAGATATATCAAGAGCAACGATCTGGGACTCACCTAGAAACTCACTGGCACTGGATTTAAAAAATCCCGCGAGAATATATCTAACAACTTAAATTAAAATCCGGCCATTACCGTTTCATATGTGCGATACAGGTCAGAAATTGCGTTATTTAACAAGAATTTAAGCCGATTCCAACCAGAAGGGTTTTAACCAAGTGGTTTTATGCCCCGGGTAAAAGGCGCTAACTTTTAATGTTTACCTATGGTTTACCCCCATAACTTGCATGTGCGTGTGTGTCATTTAATTTTACTAAAACTATTTTTACCGATCCGTACCGTCTGTCCGATACCGACGTATGTGCGCGTATCTTTACTCCCCTTTTATTTTAAGATACATCAAAAAATGAAGAAAGTAAAAATAGCACCTTTATGTTTAGTAAGTCGAAATGGGATCCGCAAGCCCCCGAAAAACATGGTTTTCTTATTTTTGCCCTTTTGTCTGTCATCCTCATTGTTATATACTGAACATTTTCAGCCTGTATATGGGGTAAGCGATGTATTATTTTTAAGAGTTATCGCTTCCAGGGGAGAAAAGGGTAAGAGGGATAAAAGTGGGTGTTTACTGATACTTTTTTTTCACAATCAAAATAGTGAAACGTCAAGCAAAAATTAGTAGTTTGCAAGTATTTTTTGGTGTCTAAAAATTTAAAAATCATATATTTTTAAGGTACCCAGGGGTGTAATGAGAAGGCTGAGGGCTTAGTTTAGACCTTAAAATAGGTGTTTTTCGGCAAATATATTTTATAAACTGGGGATTATGTCCCTCCCTCCAAAACAAAAACAGCGGTTAGTTGCGCCATTGAAGGTATAGTAAGAACATTTTAAAAGCGCAAATTCGGTACCCTTTGAAAATAATACAAAAAAACATAAGAAAGGCCGCCTGCAATCGGACTATTTTATATAAAGGCGCCGCTATCCTTTACAGCGACACGTCGATACACTATGGGATAGAAATCCATTATTTTGGCCAAAAAGCAACTTTGAAATTTTGATGGCTCATGCTGTGTATTTCAAAGTAGATACTCCAAACTACATGTACACAAAATTATAAAAGGATATGACGACTTCTATTGGGGTAATAAGAAACTTGAAAATATATTTTAAGTAAACATAAATATACAACATTTAATCTCCCTAGTTTATTATTAGCCTTGTTTACTAAAAAAGTAAAGAGGTTTAAATAATAAGAGCTATTGTTGTGTTTTCGATGCAGTCTCGCGAAGTCTCGCTACTTTTTTCAAAGATTTTTTTACCTTTTCTTTATCAGTTTTTGTACTTACAATGTCCTACACTGTATATCCTAAAAGATAAAAGCATTCTGATGAAAGATATGGAGTCTACAGAATCTACCCAACAAAACAGTGTTTTTATTTATTTTATACGTTAAAAAATAAAAAAGTTGGGTAGATCTATCTCTATTACGCTTCTAAGAATAATTTAAAACTATTTTTCAGATTTGGATAGTCATATTTCTGAAACTAATTGAGATAGACACATCAAATGTAGTATTTTTTTAAAGCATTTTAAAAGATTTTTTGGTGGTGATATAATATTCAGGGTATTCCATTTAAAAAAATCATACTTATTGTCGTACCCTGTATATCATATGAGATAATAATCATCGGATTACTGATTAGAATACTACCGAATTAACCAAACAAGCTGACATTTTAGTTTATTTTGTACAATAAAAAATAATAATGTTAAGGGGGTGTAAATTTATAATAACATATAATAAGTTTTAGGTTTCAAAAAGCATTTGTAATAATTTATAATATTTTTCCAGTAAAAAGCACCTCATTTTAAGTTAGATTGGTAAGTTTCAGAATTTTGACCAAAAATTAATTTCCATCCCATAGTGCGATGACCAGCTGCATTAACCGGCATATCATAAAAGAAATATAGCAAAGGCGGCCGCGAAGACAAGCATGCCGATTTATTTGCTTTAAACTTTTTGTGATTTTTTTCTTATCAAAGAGCACCGAATTTACATTTTTAAACTGTTTCTTCTATACCAAGTCTTGTTTAAAATAGACAATATATATAAAAAAAATATTTATTTCCTAAAGACTTCAGGCAGGTGACAACTTAAAAAGTTCTCTTTAAAATAAATAAAAAAAATAAAAGAAGGTACGGGAACAACTCTTATTGAACAACCTGTATGTTAGTGACTTAATTTAACACCTGTTTTGCGATTGTTCCCACTTTATTATGAAAAATAGCCGAATATCTTATTTTCAACACGTCCACGAAGGCTGCCCGTCAAGGGTATGTCCATAAAAGGCAAACATAGGCGCCTACGTAGTATATGAGTATTAATGTTTTCTTATAAATATGTTCTTTACACAGTAAGAGTGACACTGACCCAAATAAGGCTAAAATGACCTTATTTATTCTTATACCGCATCCAATGTGGTTTTGATTTCAAAGAAAACATTGGTCATCGGAAATGTGTTATATTGATATATTCGTACAGGGTTTTCATTTATATTTTTGCCACTCACTTTTAACTATAGCCAAGAAGGTTAGAAAAAAACGTCCTGTATAAAAGTTTTATACAGGGTGGCCCATCATATTCGACACGGTCTGTAGCTGGATAACCATGGGGTTTTTAAAAAAGTAAATACAGGTCGGATAAGGCCACAGTATAAAATCATTTTAGTCTATACAGGGTGTCTCAAAAAGTGTGACGTATCAAAGTTATATTTTTTTAAATGGAACACCCTATATTTTATGACGGTTTTAGATTCTACTTTAAAAAATTACTCAAGTTTGTTTATAGTACTAAGTGTCTAATTTTATTCGTTTTTGTGATATTTGTTTTTTTGAAAAATGCAAAGGTAAAATTAAATTGATTTTACTTTAACACTTTTAACACTTTAAACTTTAAAATGTGTAACAAGATTAGAAAAAGTCTGCCATATTATACGTAGGTCAAATCAAGATCAAATATTGTACAGGGTGATCAAAAAATAATTTCAATTTTTCAGAAAATCAAATTTATTCTTATCCTAAATGGAACACCCTGTATTTTTTACGTCACATAATGACAAATAAAATACTCTTTCAAATGGTGTATAGGTTGCATATACCTATCTTTTGTGCTTTTTAGTAAAATCTGTTTTTACAAATTTTTAGTCCAAATGTGTATTTAAATTAAAGTTGGCTGTGACATAGCAGCCATTAATATTTTTCTTAAAAAAATAACAACGACCAATTATTAATTACTAGTGTTTTAGTCAGTTTAAAAGAAATTTTAATGATTTTAAATAAAAACCTTTCTTCTACAACAACAAGATGATATAATACTGGTAGGATGTGAAAAAAATGTTTTTTTTTAGTTGCTTTAAAAAATTTGACACAGTGATTATGGAGAATGGAAGAAACGAGTTATAGGTCACAGAACGTCGTCATAACTGACCAGAGGCGTTAGTAGAATTGTTTAAAAACACATGTTTTATCAATACCACATTCAGCTGAAATAAGTGTTATTGGAAGTAGCATTATAAGCAACTAATGATTTTTTTCTGTGAATTAGTGGCAGATAATACAATTTTTTTAATTTTGTGCTTTTTTCCAACAAATTTACATTTTGCAATAATGGCTTAGTAAATAGGCATAGCTATATCACAGCCTACTTACATTTAAATAGACATTTGGAATAAAAATATAAACGGAATTTACTTAAAAAGTATAAAAGATAGGTATAGGCAACCTATACACCATGTATAGAGTAAAATAATTTTATACTGTGGCCTTATCCGACATGTATATGTTTCAGTATTTACTTTTTTAAAATCCCATGGTTATCCAGCTACAGACCGTGTCGAATATGGTGGGCCACCCTGTATGTAAAATCGTTTTTTTTTAAGTTTGAAACCCTGTATTTTCACATTATTAGCTACGAAATAAGCCACTCTTTTATTTTCGCAATTACGAAACACTCTGTATATTTCAAATACTTTTTCTCACCTCCAAAATGCATTGTTGTCGTAGGTAAAGGCGTTGCCAAGCAATGTATGCTTGAGATTCCGGAAAAACAAAATTCTCGGCCGCTCAACTTTTCTTTAAATATTCGCCGTTAAAGAATCATTCTGATCAGAGAAAAATAGTATGTACAATTCTTAGGAAAAGCATATTTCCGGACCCTTGGTACCTACTTTCTTACGGAAAGATATCTCTTTTCCTACATTTCCTAAATTATTAAAGAAAAACGGACTCATGATTAAATTATCCTCGCCTGCCTGTCTGTAAAAATGTGTTTCAAAATAAATAATAGTTTAAAAGCGAATAAAAGCGTGGGGTGCTTAATATATTAAATGTTGTAATTATTTCATTCGTAAATATCTATGAGGGAAAAGTTATGAAAAAATAGTAAAATGCACCCCACGATTTTTACTCTGAAGTGAATTATTCTGTTATTATCTTAAATTTTATTATAATTCTATTTTGAGGTATATAATTATGATTCCTTGTTTGACCTTTTATTACTTTAATACAAACTCTTTGTAATGAAAAAATTATTTTCTAATTTTTAGTTCGGTTGCATATAAAAGCGTGTTTTTTAAACTATTATTTATTTTTCATTTTGTAGTTCGATATATCAATCATCTCATTTAAAGCTTCACTGTTGCAGGGGGTTTCAGAACGCAACTACTCCGAACAAGTTTCTGTCAGCCTTATGCTGAGAGTACGTCCAAAACTGCACGCATGCGCAGATCGCGCACTAGTTCTTTCTCTGTTACTCTCCTACAGAAAATCTATAAAGGAATTTATTTATCCTGGCGATCCTAATCAGGAATAACGGCATACTGTTTGCAGATTATTGCATTGTCATGGGTCCTTGATACGTGTGCAAAGTTTCAAAGAAATCGAATCGCTAGGAGTTGGTGAAAATTAAGCTTAAAGATTCCGTTACATACATACATACATACAACCCAAGCCAATAATAAATAAATAATTAATAGTTTAAAAAAACTAAAAAAACACGCTTTTATATGCAACCGAACTAAAAATTAGAAAATAATTTTTCATTAAAAAAATATTGTCATTTCATAGTAAAAGCGTAGGGTGCATTTTACTATTTTTTCATAACTTTTCCATCATAGATATTTGCAAATATAATAATTATAACATTTAATATATTTATCACTCCACGCTTTTTACTATGAAATGACAATATTTTTTAATGAAAAATTATTTTCTAATTTTTAGTTCGGTTGCATATAAAAGCGTGTTTTTTAGTTTTTTTAAACTATTAATTATTTTTCATTTTTTAGTTTCTGCTACTCTTGACAAAATGGCGAAAAAAATTTTTAATGAATAAGAGTGGCAAATTTTAAAATTTTTCCAACAGATTGCAACTCACTAAAAAATTTCTTCTTCATTAAGTAGCAAAGTTTGAAATTTTGCCAACAGATGGCAATCCAGGCAATGTTTGGACCGTTGCCAATATATTGCAACCCACTAAAAAATTTCTTCTTTATTTAATAGCAAAGTTTGAAATGTTGCCAACAGATGGCAACCTAGGTGTTGTTTTTATAATATAATGGAATTTTTTTCCCTGGCGATCCAAAAAAGATAACGGGATACTGTTTGCAGATTATTGCATTGTCATGTTTCCTTAATACGTGTGCAAAGTTTAAAAGAAATCGAATAGCTGGAAGTTGGTTAAAATTAGGCTCAAAGATTCCGTTACATAGCCAGATAGTTACAACCCAAGTTAATAAAAGCGTGTTAAAAAAAGCGTGTTTAAAAAGATGACGTAGCCATTTTAATAATTAAGGAGCTTACCTTAAGTTTAATTAAGCGTAAGTTTGTTATTAAAGGTTATATTTTGTAGACGCGATATAGATATGTATTCAATTTTATACACTTTTCATACATTAACAAAATTAAACAACATGCTTAATTCTAAATTTTGTTGCATAAATAATTTTCTTATCGTAAATATGTGATTAGATCTGTTTGAAATATATACCCACGTATAATCTTTTAATATGGTTATCGAGAGTGTGAAAAAAATTGATTAGATAGTGTTAGCTTTACAACGAAACATAAGTAAAAACGTTACCCTAACTATGTTCGTTGATCGTATTTTTTCTCGCGTTAAGTAAAAATATTATTAAGGTTTTCTCCAGAGTATACAGAGGTGTCAATTTGAAAAGGTACCACCTTTGGCCTCCCGGGTAAACTAAAAGCATAAAGCAAGTTTGTTGAGGTTATGTGCGGCCAGACCTTTCATAAAAAGTGGATAACAAACAAACCTATAATAGTAGAACTTACATATCACATCAGAGACAACAATGAGACGAGCAACTAAATGTAAATAAATTATCCGAGAGAGAGATAGCTGCTGGGCCTTCCTTGTCTGTCTTCAAGGAAGGTAAACGCAGATGGCGCGTCAGTCGACTTTATCGTTTGCCCGCCAAATTCAAATTATATAGCTGTGCTATTTTTGCCCTTAATGTTAGTTACTTGTTTTTGTTTCCTATTAATATAAAATATTGGGGTTTAGTTCAATAATTACACACACCTAATTAAAAATGTCATTTATTTGGTTTTTATAAAGATTACAGATAACCATGTCAATATTACCTTAAATTATCTGTGGTCACTAATAAAAGTCAATATTCAAAGTCCAATTAAAGGTAAAAAACCACGAAACACACAATAAATCACAGAAAATGTAAACAAACCGTCCATACAAATCGGCCATTGAAAAATATCAAACATAAATATCGATTAACATTTCGGCGTGACTGCCTGCGGCAACGTTTGTCAGGTTAAAAATATTCGATTCATGGTATATTTTCTTTCTCTTAATTAGATGTGAGCCAAAAGGACATTAAAGTTTACATGGAGAAATTGTAAACAACTTGGCAACCAGGGCAAAGCGATGATTGCTCCATCTAAGATAGTCTGCCATGATGAAAGACAAAGACATATTTATTGGAACTTACGTTAAACCAGAAAGAGATAGATACAATGGACAAATTGTCTCTGATCCACATTATTGATTAGGAATTTTGTTTATCTTATTACCGCTTTAAGTTATTTAGAAAATATATTTTAAAATCGATTATTAAAACTGTAGTTTTTTTCTATTATTTTTTTAATGTTGATATTAAATTAATATTTTCTCGAATAAACTTTATCATTTTTGCATAAACATTCATTTGATATTTATTTATCACCGAGATTATTAATTTTGAGCTTTATCATCAAGGTTAAGTCAATCTAATGCACTTTAAAATTTCTTCAATTACAGTGATTCCTGTGGTTTTTAAAGCATAACCATATCCACACCGATCTCCCACACACTGAAATTTTACAATTATGTGGATTTATCGGACTTATACTTGCATTGCCGCAGTATCTGACTCAAAATAAATAATAGTTTAAAAAACTAAAAACACGCTTTTATATGCAACCGAACTAAAAATTAGAAAATAATTTTTCATTACAAAGAGTTTGTCACTTCAGAGTAAAAAGCGTGGGGTGCATTTTACTATTTTTCATAACTTTTCCCTCATAGATATTTGCAAATAGAATAATTATAACATTTAATATATTAAGCACCCCACGCTTTTATTCTGAAGTGACAAACTCTTTGTAATAAAAAATTATTTTCTAATTTTTAGTTCGGTTGCATATAAAAGCGTGTTTTTTAGTTTTTAAACTATTATTTATTTTTCATTTTCATTTTTCAGTTCGATATATCAATTAGTTTTCTGCGGTCATGTGATATTGAAATGTTTTACGAACTATTTCGTAATCTCATCATTTCATTTAAAGCTTTACTGTTGCATGGGGTTTTTCTCGTTAACTTAGAGCAGTCCAGTTCTTCAATCCGCATACCGTCTAAAGATCTCACACGATCCTAATACAAAAATCAAATTTTTAACTAAAGTTAAATATTTAAAAATAAATGCTCCAGTTTATTCACTAAAAATTTCTTCGCCATTTTGTCAAGAGTAGTATTAGGACACAGAGGATCTGTAAAGGAATTTATTTATCCTGGCGGTCCTAATCAGGATAACGGGATACTGTTTTTAAATTATTGCATTGTCATCGGTCCTTGATACGTGTGCAAAGTTTCAAAAAAATTGAATCGCTGGGAGTTGGTAAAAATTAGGCTCAAAGATTCCGTTACATAGATAGATAGATAGATAGATAGATACAACCCAAGCTAATAAAAGCGTTTTGAAAAACGAAACAAAATCAGCAATTTTAACGATTTTTTTGAATTTTGCTATTATTGAATACTAGCAGGTAGCGATTAGGCAATAAACCAGTGTTGAATTCAGACATTCTTTTCCGGTGGGGAGTTTATTATTCCCCGAGGGGGTTCCTAAAATAACAAAAAAAAAGTATTACCCTCCAAAAAGTCGGTTTCCATAAACTATGTGCAATAGCTTTGTTTGTTTGTTGTTTTAAGGGCATATTAGCACATGAAAAATTACGATTGTTATTAACAAAATAAGAAAGAAAAAAAGTTTATAGTTTTTTGTTAATAACTTTAAAAATGTGACATTTAATGAAGTTTTAAAAAGGAAAAGAGGAGAAAACTAATGATTTTTAAGTTCTTGCGAACTCTGTAGACAAAATTAACATTTCCTCTTTGTGAATCCAATTTTTTTTTTTACAAGCAAAAAGTTTTATGAAGAATTACTTTTTTAGAAAAATTAAATTTTTGGCCCATTTGTCCTCTTGTAAAGCCCATCCATGGACAGTCTGTAGATACAGCTACGAACTCAGAAACTTTTTTGTTATACGATGAAATGTACGTGTTTCCAATGACGTTAAAATTATATCAATATTTGCTTTTGTTTAAATATTACCCTAATATAAATTTAAATATATCTATGTATACCTACTATCTAACATGTTTTTGAACTTGCTGACTAGACTATATCTGTCACAAATTGTATACATTGAGATTATAGTCATATTCATACTTATGAATTAATACCAAATTTCCCCAGGGGGATTCCCCGGGCCACCCTTTAAATTTGACGCTACATTTAAAACAAGCCTACTGAGTCTGATTTTTGGATTGGAAGCAGACATTTCGGATAGAAAGGGTGTAAAATGTCTCTTTCTGTTCTGCCTCTTTCTATTACATTTAAAAGAAGGCAATTTAAAAAGAGAGAAAAGAATTTTGTCTTGCAGAGCTCTCTATTCTCTCACTCTTAAAAATCAGGGCTCTAAACACAAATCCATGAGTAACATTTATTTAATTACAACCTTTGAATCAAACAGTTTTATTAACTTGATATTTATTTTTTCATGTTTAAATATGACAAATTTTATTGGTACGCCAATGATTGTCTCTTAATTTGGATCTTATTAAATGCATAAACGTAATAAATAGGTCAGTTTCTAAAATAGCTCGCGTCTGTGTCGAAGTACTAAAAATTACGACCTCAATTTATTGCATTCTGGCCCAAATATTTTTTATTATTTAGATATTATTTTAAAAATATTACAATAAAAATGTATTAAAAAAGCTTTTACCACATTTATGACTTGTAGTATACCTACTGGGTGTGTAAGAATAAGATGCTGATTCTTAAGGGTCTGAATCCAGGGGCGGTCATAGGCCATGCCTTCCCATGCCAGAGGTTCGACTCCCAGCGGGGGAGACATATTTAGGTAGTAGTTATTTTAAAATAACGACCGTGGTGGCACTACCGCGTTGTCTAAAAGGTACTGTGAAATGCATAACTGCATGTTTCAGTGCTTGGACAACGTTCACGGAACAGGAGGAACGTTGGGTTAAACATCTAATAACCCGACACCCACGGTACTCTGGTATTTAGGCATATGCCTTCGTGGGATGTCAAAAAGATTTAAAAAAATGAATGATGATATGCCCCCCGCCAGGGCTGGTCCGAGGGGGAGGGTTATGATGGAATTGAAAAGTGAGGACCATTTGTTTTAAATTTTATAAATTAAACATAAGAGAAAAGCAATAAAAATAGGTGAGAGGGCTCCTTTAAAATTTTATTTTTTCTGGGGGCGCCAAAATTTTTGTTCTTTGCCACCTATAAGTGTTTTTTTAATCCAAATTTCTCAAAAACTGCGGCTCAAATCAACTTTTACCACATGTAATTTTGTAAAGTAGAACATGTTAAAGAACAAGGTTAGTTTATATTTATGAGGTTGCGACACTTTTTAGACGGTTGGAGGTCGGGGACGCAAGGAAGGGCACTCCACGGAGAAAAGTTGGCAAGACTGGGTAAAATCAAAGCTGATGATCAATCCAGTAGCGTCTAGAATTTGCGCATTTCATTTTGCATTGTTTTAAAAGTGATATTTGTTAAAAGATGTAATTCCAAATGTTTGTTATTTAAATTAAAAGAATTTACAACTTAATAATAATTAAAAGCTGTTGTGTAAACGGTTGTTCTACTAATACAATAAACTGTATATCTCCGGCACTGAACAACATGGCCGAAAAATGGGAGATGTGACGTTATAACACATCAAAGCAATATGGCCGAATGTCGCGACCCTATATAGACCGACTTTGGTTAAAGAAGAAACATTTTTATCCGAAAGTAACATATAGTGTCTTAAAAAAGTTAGTTCGATATTAATATGTGCTGATGCCGCAGGTGGCGCCCTCTTGCAGAGTCTCGTGTTTTTATTAAATTATTGTACATTCAAGTATTTTTCAAGAAAAATCTTGCTCAAAATATGTTGGTAAGTATTATTGATTGAATTTATAGGTCATGTGATATAACATATGAAAAATTGGCATGACTGGTAAAGTCATTATATTTTGACAGCTGAGGCGCATTTAGAATCGACGGCGACGCCCGGTAAAGACATTAGCAATAAGCAAGACCTTATCAAAACTAAATATAAGAAGCAAATTCGATTGCCAAGGTCACAAAATGGGTAAAGTTTACCCCAACTTTGTCGAAGCTGAATGCGTCCCTGATGATCAATCTAGTGGCGTCTAGAATTTGTGCATTTCGTTGTGGATTGTTTTAAAACTTATATTTCTTGAAAGATGTGTTCTCAAATATTTTCCATTACAAGTTAAAAAATTTACAACCAAATAATAAAGTGTTAAGTAAACGGTTGTAATAAAATCTATAGACTCTATTTCTGAGACAATGGTGTTGACACTTATCCGATTTAATAAATTGGCCGAAAATATACCAGGTGACGTCAAAAAATGGCCTTCAATGCAGCTACCATGTCATAACCTCCTTAATATAAATTAAATCTGTATGAAACTGTTGTTTTTTCGTTGGTTGCTTTCGATCATCCTGCCAGAATGAAAATATCGACGTCACCACATCCGTTAACACTAAAAATGATTTATCAGGTTTACACTAACGTAGACTTTGAACAACAGGTATAATTGTTTTATAACGCGGCCAAAAATAATTTTTTCGACATGTATACTTTGGCGCCAGGTGTGTCTGGATGTTCCGGTAGGATTACTCATGGTTTTATAAACAGATTGGCAGATGAACCAGATACTAAAGATAGGATACTTAAAGGACTTGAAAATATAATAAAGATGTTTTGGTTGGAAATGCTAAAATATTAAAAAACTGATTACAATAAATTGAAAAAGGTGTTTTAACAAACCACACCGTCTTTTTATCCTTATCCCATATTGTCTTAAGACTTACATTTAAAAATCAACAAATTAGTAAAAATGACGTCTGGATAATGAAACTACCTTTAAATATAACATTTTGACTGACATCTGGGTTGCTTTCCAGTGACGAAAATTTTTGTGCGTCACGCTCCAGGGCTTGAAGCTCTTGAACTGCTCTAAAAAGTTAGTCACTGGAACGCATCCTTAGACAAGGAAAGAGAGATACTGTAAGAAATTTTAAAATTTCGTTGTTTTTAACCTTTCTTGGCTTTATAATAATAATCTCTTTTTAATATCTAACTCCATTTTAAATAAACAATTTTAAAAATCCATCCTTAACCATAAAAACACGTTTGAAGCACAAAAACCAAAAGAGGGTTTGGTGCATGAGGGAGCAAGGGGAAAGAAAAACGGAGTAGCTCAGGTGCATAACACTTTCCGTCACTGGAACGCCATAAAGTAGAACCTGCTGCAGGGTAGCTTTCCTGTGACGAAAAATTTTGTGCGTCACGCTCCAGGGCTTGAAGCTCTTGAACTGCTCTAAAAAGTTAGTGACTGGAACGCATCCTTAGACAAGGAAAAAGAGATACATTACAAAATTTTAAAATTTCGTTGTTTTTAACCTTTCTTGGCTTTATAATAATAATCTGTTTTTAATATCTAATTTAATTTTAAATAAATAATTTTAAAAATCCATCCTTTACCATAAAAACCAAAGGAGGGGTTGGTGCATGAAGGGCAAGGGGAAAGAAAAACTGAGTAGCTCAGGTGCATAACACTTTCCGTCACTGGAACGCCATAAAGTAGAACGAAATGCTCCTGAGCTACTCGGGAGCGCTCTATTTGCGTCACTGGAAAGCCACTCTGATCTGCAAAGGAATTTTTTTATCATCGAAACAATCCACGGAAAGTGAGGTAGCGAGGTAAGATGGAGTTTTTTAACACGGGACCTAACTACTTGAAGATTTGGAGGGAAGACCTCCGGGCAGCTGGTTCCACTACCGAGAAACTTTAGGGATAAAAGAACAAACAAAGTAAGAAGTTCAAAGTCTGTCTTGTAGGGATGCATACGTGTGACTCCACGAGTCTGTCTTTTGGGAGCTGTAAGTGAAGGAATTATACTGATGAAACGATGAATCTCCTACACGCCCCACGATGGGCAAAAAAGAAAGTCTTTCTTATGAAAAGTATCATGAATAGGGCGAACTGCCTTCTTAGAATAGAATCACAAACGCTGAAAGTTGAGGAGGTTCCCATTCTTCGGATGTGAGAACAATATTTTAGAGAGGGTCTAATTTGGGATGCATACAAAGGGTATAAATTGGTATGGGAGACATAATTTTTGGCTTGAAAGAGAAATACAAGCTTTTTTGAAGCTGTCGTGGGTGTAGATGATGGAATTGGTTGGAGAAGAAGGTTGTTTATGTAAAGAAAAAACAAAGTATTTTTGCAATTCGACGCATTGCATGGATTGGTCAGTGGTAGAGATCGAACGCTCTAAGAAGAACACTGCTACGTCATCGTTTGATATCAGTTCGCTATTCGGTTCCCGCCTACTTCAAGGCAAGTGGCGTAGTTAATTATTATATTAAAAATAAGAATAGTTTTGGTGCATTAAACACCGTTTTTTTTTAAGACATGTTTACGGTTTGAAAACTAAAAACACTTAAATAAAACAAAATAAATATACACTCTTTCAACAAGACACTTCACAATTGCAGCGCTCCTATAAGCAAAAATATCTCTTTTTACTATGCCTATGTAATAAAATGGCGATCCGGTAACGTTGTCATGCAACTGGTCTTTTGCTAAGGGTGGGTGAACATAGATAACCTACATTTAGATCCGCAGTGGCAAGAAGCATTTTTCGGATTTTTACGACCTCGCGCAGTAAACAAATAAATGGGTGGACGAACATGCGCACTTAAAAGCCGTGGAAAAATACAAACACCGGCACACCGTACCCTTCGTCCGCGGTCTGACCGTGACGCTCATTAGCTACCGTACTTCGAACAGAAAACCAGGACGCCGTCGACAGATTCTTTCCGATAACGCGGATAGTTTTTTTGGCGCCAGGTGCGTTTCCCCTCAACTTTGCTTGCGCACAAACCGGTTTTTTCGCCCATGAAATGTAACTTTTGTTTCGCGCACGTTATAACATTGGCAATCCTTTGAGATCAGTGTGGGTGAAGCTTGGTAGCCATTAGGATTATGACTCAAAGGGTGTTAAAAACATATAATAAAAACGGCGTGAGTGGTAATCTTTGGTAAATCAAATAGTCGTTAATAATAATTGATTTCACTAAAAGTATCCGCCGAATTCTTACGTCAGTTGGTTTTCGTTCTACATAGTATTTGTAACAAGTTTCTATATTTGGCCTGTCCATATTAGGCCGCCTTTTGCAATGTGTAGGTTTTTAACCATATGTTGTGACTGCCCAGATCAAATGAATGCAGTTTCTTCAATTATTAATACCAATAATTAAGTATTAAATACTTTACTTGCAATACAAAGTTAAACGTGTTGTTTTTTTAATTTATTGGTAATTTTCTAGAAACCTGCGGCTACTCAATTTAACGAAATTTGGTATACGAGGGTTTGGGGCGCTGATCACGAATCTGAAAGATTTTTTGGCGGAAACGTTTCGTTCTCGAGATATTCATCATCAAAGTTCAAATTTGAACTAAGCCTATTTTCACTATATTCCCCTTCGTTTTGCACACAATTCTTGATTTAAAGCTAAAGTGTCACACAATATTGGATTTTCACCTGTTAAAACCCCGTTTTTCTACGTTTTTTACATTAATTTTGCATTAAACTGCGTGGTTTTTCTTTGATAATGCGGCAACCATGCATACACATAGGGCTTCATGGCACACTGGGATTGAAATGATTTAAAATATAGCTACGCAATTTAATGCAAAAATAATATAAAATACGTAAAAAAACGGGGTTTTAAAAGGTGAAAATCAAATATTGTGTGTCACTTTAGCTTTAAATCAAGAATTGTGAGCAAAAAGAAGGGGAATATTGTAAAAATATGATTAGTTTAAATTTCAAGTCTGATGAAGAATATCTCAAGAACGAAACGTTTCCGCCAAAAATTCTTTTAGATTCGTGATCAGCGCCCCAAAAACCCCTGTATACCAAATTTCGTTAAAATCGGAGTTGCCGCAGGTTTCTAGAAAATTACCAAATTATTTTATGAATTTTCGCTAAATTTGTTTTTCAAAAAATATTTTGATACACAGGGTATCTCGTATTTCGGAATAAGTTGCTAATCCTGAAGGGTGTGTATCGTTTTGGACTTTTACCCTCTATTTCTTTACATAATTTACGAGGTAACGCTAAAGGATTTTATAAAATTTATTAATATTTTTTATTTTTTAAAAACAAATAAGCCGATTAAAAAACCGCGTTTTTATGTGCTCCCAAAAAGTGAAAAATTAAACAAAATAAAAATCCCTCCATGGTTACACCTGAAAAAAAAACAATTATCTAATGAACAAACCTAATGTTATAACCTGCGCGAAACAAAGGTACATTTCATGGGCGAAAAACCGGTTTGTGCTCAAGCCAGTTGAGGGTAAACGCACCCGGACCCAACCAAACTATTCGCATTATAGGAAAGAATGTGTTGACCGCGTCCTGGTTTTCTGTTCGAAGTACGGTAGCTAATGAGCGTTACGGTCAGACCGCGTACGAAGGGTACGGGGTGCCGGTGTTTGTATTTTGCCACGGCTTTTAAGTGCGCATGTTCGTCCACCCACTGCGCGCGGTCGTAAAAATCCGAAAAATGCTTCTTGCCACTGCGGATCTAAATATAGGTTATCTATGGAACAAACTCATTTTTTTATTGCACATGATCCAGAAATAAGATATACTGGCCATCGCAATTTACTTTTGTTCTAGACTCTTCCAAATAATAGCAAATGCTGTATTTTTCTGAAATTTTGCTAACAAAAATTGGACACAATGTTATTATAACTGGTCATATATGGAATAATTTCCCTAATATGGAATACTGGCGTTTCTCTTAAACGGAAACTCACACACGCAATTAGAGGGGTTTGTCTCTTTTTTAATACCCATTTGCGAGTAGAAGTAGTAACATGCTAGTAGAGCAAGACCTATCGTCGCTGTAGCAGCGTTTTGTTTTATCGCTTTCTCACAAAGTCGGTCTATATAAGGTCACGACATTCGGCCATATTGCTTTAACGTGTTATGACGTCACATCTCCCATTTTTCGGCCATGTTGTTTAGTGCCGGAGATATACAGTTTATTGTATTAGTAGAACAACCGTTTACACAACAGTTTTTAATTATTATTAAGTTGTAAATTCTTTTACTTTAAATAAAAAACATTTGGAATTACATCTTTTAACAAATATCACTTCCAAAACAATGCAAAATGAAATGCGTAAATTCTAGACGCCACTGGATTGATCATCAGCTTTGATTTTACCCAGGCTTGCCAACTTTTCTCCGAGAAGTGCCCTTCCTTGCGTTCCCGACTTCGAACCGCCTAAAAGTTGAGGATATATAAATATAAACTAACCTTGGCTTTCTCATAACTTTTTAAGGTTTTTAGGAAATACTACTATACCAAATTGAAGGAGAGGGACCTCTAAATATTAATATTAAGGGCTCAAGTCTTTACGATATTTTCTTTTTGTTACCCTAAACCGTACTTTCGATATAGTTTTCAAAAATAAAAAAATAATAATAGTCGATTTTTTGGCCCAGTGTACCTATTTCATATTTAGCTACCCTCATCATTTTTTAGTTTTTTCCAAATCATTATTAAAATGAATCAATGTAACTAACAAATGTTTACAAAATAAAGGACAAATATATGATTTACTACAATATACAATATTTACTACAAAAAGTTTTTTTTTATAATTTGTATGCAAATTATGTGTAAAAAACAAAATGGTATTCCATATTTGGTCACTTTTCTTTACCATTGAGTTTAATAAAAAGCCTATTCTTTTGAGACTTGATCAGTGATCAAACTGATAATGATTACTCTTTTGAAACTTATGTGACTTTATAAAAACTTTATTCTGAATGTTTATTAATATTTCAGGGATATTTTTCTAATTCTTCTGTCTTACAGCTGCTAACAAGCATGTCTAATAACTGACGTCATTATAATGTGAATCAAAAAATAAATGCGCAATATGTTTAATGGCAGGTAAATAAATCCTTCACATGGTTTTCCACACATACTATTGTTATTGTTATTAGTAGTCATTTAGTCAATTTTGTTTGACTTTTAACCTTAAATCAATATTTCCTCCTCCTTGTTTTTTTCATCCTGTTAGACAGTGGATAGACATCTCCCGACGCCGCTAACAACCACTGTGAGCTGCTGTAAGACTGATGTCATTGATTTGTCAAAAAATGGAAGTGCTTACAGCTGCTGTAAACAGCTTACAAAGAAAAATATCCCTTAAAAATGGCATCTGTCACGTGATCAAATCATTAGGATTACTGAACTGAAAGAAGTGAAACTGATCATGTTTTGAAAAAATAAGTCTAAATATATTCTAACCGTATAGTCAAAATAATGTATAAAAATGTAAGAATCAGCATCTTATTTTAAAACACCGGGTACTTATATGCGAATCATAAAAAGCATGAACTTATATAAATCAGTTTTCTGCCCGTCATGGACAGAAACATGGTATAGTTAAGACCATATTTATTTGATTCTGAAAGCGATGCCACCAAGTACACAAAAATGATAAAGCAAATAAACCCTTTTGTGAACAATGATTTATTGCAGCAAAAAATCTTGAACCCGACAACTACGCCACGCGCCACAGTTTTTGTAGCAGGCCAGAGACGAAATAAGAGAATGTTTTTTTTAAGTACGTGATACGTGTTTTCGCAATGTTTTTATTTATTTATCTTAAAAATATGTAATCAGGCGCTGTCAGACGCTATTTGGTTTCGAAAAGGTTTGTTTATAGTTAAGACCATATTTATTTCATTTTGAAAGCGATGCCGCCAAGTACACAAAAATAATAAAGTAAACAAACCGTTTCGAAACCAAATAGCCTCTGACAGAGCCTGATTACATATTTTTTAGATAAATAAATAAAAACATTGCGAAAACACGTATCACGTACTTAAAAAACATTCTCTTATTTCGTCTCTGGTTTGCTATAAAAACTATGGCGCGTGGCGTAGTTGTCGGGTTGAATATTTTGCTGCAATAAATCATTGTTCTCAAAAGGGTTTATTTGCTTTATCATTTTTTGTGTACATGGGTCATCGCTTTCAGAATGAAATAAATATGGTCTTAACTATAGGTAAATCAATTTTATAAATCCTCATCGAACGAAGTTTTTTGTACGTGACCGTCACTTAACAAAATTCTGGTATATTTTAGACCAGGTTGCAGATATACCCATGAAGGCCATCCACTTCTTGCTATGTTACAACACTCTTCTAAGAAGTCATCTTTAAAACAAACATTTATGTTTATCAAGTTAGTTATTTGAGTACTTTCTTCGGTATTCCTAAGTAGTTAACACCATAAATAGTGTATTCTGTGTATTCAAGTAGAAACAGAAACCTATACATGTTTAAAATATTTCTACATGTAAAACCAAATAAATATTGTAAACCTTCCCATATAAGATTTTTGCCGGCAAGGCATTGGCAAAAAGGTATCAAAAGACATCAAAATGGGCAATTGGCCGTTATTGGGCCACGTGTTGCAGAAAATGTGTTGGCATCCATCATTAATAAGTTATGCTGAAAAAATGCATTTAGGATGATGGCATGCATCATTAAAAAGGTTTTGGCCAAAATATGCCTTTTGAGATGATGGCATTACATTATTTTTTTCCTAATGACAATAAAATGCATTTTTACCGTCCAGGGAACTGAAATGTGCATAAATAATGCACATGCATAATGTGTGTTTATGTACAGGGTGTCTCATATAAAATTAAATACTATAATTTTGGAAAAACCATAAGAGATACAAGAAAAAGTTAAATGCAGAAGTTGTTCAGTGAAATATATTTTTTAGTATTTTTATTGTATCTCTTATGGTTTTTCCAAAATTATAGTATTTAATTTTATATAGGACAGCCTGTAAATTAACACACATTATGCATGAGCATTATTTGTGCACATTTTAATTCCCTGGACGGTAGAAAATGAATTTTTTGTCATTAAGAAAAAAACAATATAATGCCATCATCTAAAAGGCATATCTTTGCCAAAACCTTTTAATGATGGATGCCATCATCCTAAATGCATTTTTTCACCATAACTTATTAATGATGGATGCCATCATCCTAAACGCATTTTTTTTCATCATAACTTATTAATGATGGATGCCATCACATTTTCTGCAACACGTGGCCTAATAACGGCGAATTTCCCATTTTGATGTCTTTCTAATACCTTTTTGGCAAAAAATGTTATATGGGGTACTATTGGAAACATTAAATTTCAGAAAAATATTAGGTATCATTGCCTAACAATCTAAACAAAACAACATAATAATATGTAAAAATATGAATACCAATCAAAATTCTAAGGCGTTGGTAAATAAAAACGTGCTAAATAAAACATAAAAATAAGAAAACATAGGTGCGACAAGTCTGCACTCTGTAGGTGTTAACTTATTATGATCTATTAAAATGTTCGTTAGGTAGCGTACGAAGTTTAAAAATCTTTTCTTACGTCAGATCGTATCAATGGCGCCACCTACGTGATCTCGACCTAAAAATGGACATGGAAGACATTGTTTGAATAAAATTGAATTGACAAGTGATTGGTAAAGATCAATCCTTTTGTATATTTAGAAATAAAGTTCTCAAGTTATTCGAAATTTGTGTTATTAAATGTTCGCAATGGTGTTTTTAAATATTTCTAATAAACCACACAATTTTTGTATTAACAATTTTTTCCTACGACCACTTGTGAAAATAGCAAATAGCACACTGATTTCATGCATAGAAAATGCGTTATATCACACTAGTGTTGCAAAGTACTTTACAGCACTAGTGTTGCAAAGTACTTTCCAACACTGGTGTGTTACATATTATGATGTCATTCTAAAAACTGCTATTGGTTTTGCAAGTGACATATTTATTGTAGTGACAGTAAAAAAAACTTTTTATTTACCTTAAACGGTAGAACCCAAATTAGCGAAAATCATCTTATTTTATATTTATTAAAATTTACGAAAAAATAAAAACATAAACAAAAATAGACATAACCACAAAAAACAACTTTCACTGACTGGCACAGTGTTGTCAGGTAAGTAGATCAAATTAAAAATCTCCCTTCTACCTTTGAGCACGTACTTTATAGAGGCAGCCTTGCCGCTTGACCGTTCGACCTAAAGCGCCAGAGAAAAAAAGCCTATAGATCAAATTCCTTCCTCTCTTTCTTTGTGTACTCAAACAACTAGTTAAATCTTTTTTAAATCCCTAATTAAACCTAAGGCTAATACACACTTTATGAATCCACTTTCTTGTATCCATTCATAAATAGAATCAGACCCTTCCGACGTTGCCAAAGGCTTTCCATATTTTGCATGGTAACTGACGTTTGGTAGTCGTTTTTTCCTTACCTTTAGGACTTTAGGTTATGCATTTACAATTTTCATATTTTTTATATTTTTTCTTAAAAATATTTATTTTTACTTAATTTTATATGTGATGTTCAGTTTCATTAACTCGTTTTACCAATTTTACCCCACCCAGCACCCTTTTCACTCCCCGGTCCCGTAAGTTTATTTACTGATATTTTTTAAAAACGGAATATTTTGGATATGCACCACTTACGTTTTATTTAGAAGAGTGTCTAAAATATGTAAGAATCAATAATTTTTAAAAACACTTATAATAGCCGAAAACCGTATTAAACTATTAGCGTTATTACCTAACAAAACCATACAATTTTTATTAAGTGAGGGCCTTTTAAATTCCAAAATGATAAAAGTTATATAATGCTTCTAGGTAGGTGATTTTCGATGTAAAAATATTGTCAAAACAGTATAATACAGCAGTGAGGAAAAGTATATATCACACTAGTGTTGCAAAGTAAATATCACCCTAGTGTTGCAAAGTTCTCAATTATTTTTTTCTGAACAGACAAACTTTAATTTACTTATTTTTTGGTGAATAATTTGTGGTCGTAGGAAAAATAGTGTACAGTACTCGTGTGAAAATGACTTTCTTACACTCGTGGGTTTGTCGCACTCGGCTAACGCCTCGTGCTACAATATTCCCACTCGTGTGAAATTAGTCATTTTCCACACTTGTAATGTAATATACTATTTTTGCAAAACCTATTATAGCAGATATATAAGAAAGTCTTATTTTTATTGAATAGCCTTGTACTATAAGCAAGGAGAATAGGAAAAAACGCCCTGAATAAAAGTTTCATACTTTTTTATCTTTAATCTTTTGAGTTTAAAAAATAAACACATAAACATCAAAAACTTAAGGGTTAGACTTTTTAAATGGAACACCCTGTATATAATGTCACCATTAAAAGGTCTTTTAAAAAGCTTTACAAATATACCACGTTGATATATCTATCTTTAAAAGTTTTCAAAATTTAACAAGAAAGATATACATATATACAGCGTGTCTTCGGAATTTCTTAACAAATGGGAAACTTTTTTATTATTAATTTTACGAAAAAAGTGTCTCTTTATAAAAGTCCTGCTTGATGAGAAAATACATTTCCACAAAAATAGTTGAAGGTTAGATGTACAGGGTGGCTTAAATATGACTTGTCTTCAAATTAAAATAAGGGATACTTCCTAACTACGGTACCAAACTTTAAAGGGTGATTTCCTATGTCATTTTATAAAGAAAAGTTCCTATAAACATATGTCCGAAGTTGCTTCGTTTCTGAGATACAGGGCGTTAAATATTTTTTAAAGGTCTGTTTGTTTTTAAATATCCTAAATACGAAGCCAGATACAAAAAAATGTACTACACTAAAGAGTTGTAGTTTTAGTTGTTTTAAAAGAAGAAAATATAAAAACTGCATGAAAAGCCAGTGAAGTACAGTGAGTACAACAACCAATATTATTGAGAGAAAAATGTACGCCACTAGCTTTTCATGCAGTTCTTATTTTTTTCCTTTAAAGCAACTAAAAATACAACTTTTTAGTGTAGTACATTTTTTGTATCTGGCATCGTATTTAAGATATTTAAAAACAAACAGACCTTTAAAAAAAAATTTAGTGCCCTGTATCTCAGAAACGAAGCAACTCCGGACATATGTTTATAGGAACTTTTCTTTATAAAATGACATAAGAAATCACCCTTTAAAGTTTGGTACCGTAGTTAGGAAATATCCCTTATTTTAATTTGAAAACAAAGAGTTTTTGATGTTCACTATTTGTTTTTTTATGCTTAAAAGATAATAGATAAAAAGTATGAAACTCTTATACAGAACGTTTTTCTTTCCTTCCTGCTTATAGTTAAAAGAAGGTGGCAAAATATAAATAAAAACCCTGTAGATACACATATACATTTAAAGATTTACGTCAAAAGGATATCCGCTCTATCACGTGCGATCGCACATGTGCAACAATCTTCTCTAAAAATGAAAGAAATGTTTATTTTTTTGAGAGGTTATTCTTAAGTTATATTACTTTTTAAAGCTACGAAAGAAAAATAGGATATACAATGTGACTATTTGGGAAAAATCTTGATAAACTCTAAAATACTCCGAGGACGCGAGGTCAGAGAAAATAGGAGGATGTTTAAGCATTTTAAACTTCCTTCGTTTTTAAATTTATATACCTATTTTTTTAAACAACAAATAAAAATGTTTGCTAACATGGATTATTGTTAAATGTTTTAACAAGCTAAAAAAGTTTTTAAATATTCTTAACACACCTAGCTAACATAATGTCATTGTAAACAATGTTAATGCCGTGTTTCGTAACTGTGCTTGATGACCGTCTGGGAATACAGATAAGTCCAAGTTAAGGCATATAAGTGTGATTAACCAGTAGCTTTTGGTTATTAAAATTCTTGTCGCCTACACCAAAATTTATTACTAATTTCGAAACGTCGGGTATTGGGAAATCAATGGGTCAGTATTCGAATAAAGAAAAGTATACCGGGTTTGAACAAAGTATTGTAGAATTTAACGCGGACACCATTGGTAGCAACAATTGACAAATAAAATCCAGAAATTTGAAAAATTTTCACGATTAAAAAAAAAATTGAACCGACTTTTTACAAATTATAGTCACTTAAAAGTAAAAAATAATAATAATAAAAAGAAGTTGGGTAATACCATATTATGGTATTAATGACCTCCCAATGTGACAGTTTTGTATGACCGTCTGTAGCGCTTTCAACCAATCAAATTACACGTACTTGTAATTTTTACTGTAGTCTAAAAATCACTACTAGTACCTCTTTTAGTTCTGTGAAAAGGGTAAATTTTACCCCAAGGTTGTCGATTCTGAATTCCCTCCTTTATTATCGAGCACATTCCCCATCTAGAGGCAGCTTTGCCTCACGAACAACGTACGGTAGAGGGAAAAAATAGGTCTAGTACTCGGTCAACAAACGCCGGAGTAATCGAGTAACATACTCACAAAAAAACATACAGGCGAATTAAGAACCTTGTTTTTGAAGTCGGTTAAAAATCCCGGATCGGACGGTAATCTACATATTTCCAATACGAGATCAACTTCTTAATAAACTTCCCTCCTATGGTCTTTCAACTAAACTCTGTACTTGGCTCTCTAGTTATCTATCTGATCGTCGTATATCAGTTATTGTGGACGGCCATTCTTCAAGCTTTCACCAAGTAAATGCTGGAATGCTGGAGTCCCTCAGGGCTCAGTTCTGGCACCAACATTGTTTCTTCTTCACATCAACGACCTTCTCTCGTCCACAACTAATTCTATTCATAGTTTCGTCGACGATAGTACCCTTCACTCCAGTTTTCAGGTTCCTAAACCCATCACTAAACCTGACTTGGAAAACAAACGCAGAGCGATGCAGATATCTCTTTCGCAGGATCTTAATTTAATATTGGATTGGGGCGCCAAAAATCTCGTCCACTTTAATGTATCAAAAACACAATCATGTTCCTTGTCGCGAAAAGAGTCATCAAATACTCATCCTCTACTTATGAGCGGTCAAGTTTTACAGAGCAAAGACATCTTCAATCTTGTGGGCGTCACATTTGAAAGTAATTTTAACTGGCATAAACACATCTATAGCCACGGCAGCTTCAAAAAGCTTGGATTTCTCTTACGAGCCAAAAGTATTTCCCCCTTCTAATTTATACACTTTATATGTGTCCCAAATCCGACCTCCCTTGGTATATTGTTCTCATATCTGGGGCATGGCGTCCCCCACAACCCTAAGCATTCTTGATTCTATTCAAAGAAGAGCTATTCGTCTCATTAATGATCCTTCATTTACAGAAAGGCTTCCCTCTCTTGCCCATCTTCGAGCTGTGGGGATTTATCGCTTTTTATAGGTATTTCCATGGCTTCTGCTCTGAAGAATTGTCCAGTATAGTTCCTCCACTCATGGTTCCCAACAGAGAAACTCGTGGTTCCGCGCGTATGCATCCCTATACGGTCCAACTGGACGGGCCCCGAACTTCCCACTTTGTTCGTTCTTTTATCCCTAGAGTTTTTAGATTGTGGAACCTGCTGCCCGCGGAGGTCTTTCCTTCCCCCAAATCTTCAAGTATTTAAGTCCCGTGTCAACAAACTCCCTCTTACCTCGCTTAAGACACCCACAGTACATTAGTATTTAGGCTTTTAGCCTTCGTGGTTTGTCCAAAGATAAAAAATAATATGTTTCGTATTTATTAAATGAAAAAAAAATATTATCTAAAATTAAAGTTAAAAAGTATTTTGATCGGAGAAAAATAGTATGTGCATCTCGTAGGAAAAGCATATTTCCGGACTCTTGGTAATTTGCAGCAAACTCCGCCTTCGTCGGGAAATATATCGCTTTTCCTACACGTTACACAATAGACTGTTATTCCCGAAAAACCTGTAGTGTACCATATTTTTTCTTAAGAATATTTACTTTAAATCCAACTCAAACGCTACAGTACGAAATCAAAACACATGTTCTGCCTCGAAAAATACCTTGAGAGGTGCATAGTGGCTTTAGTATCAAATATTATTAAAAACTTAATATATTTAGAACTTTTTGTCCAGTTGGTTTTATCCAGTGCCAAAAAACATTAATAATAATAGGTTTATTTAAATTTTTGTCTTAACGTCACCCTAGGTATTTACATCCTTAGAAATTATTATCTTATTCTGAAACACTCCGCATATCATATTATAAAGCCTTTCTTTTGGTTATGAGTATAAAAATCGAGTTTCGGGTCACATTTAGACCCCCTCCCTCCTCCCCCTTTACATAAATAATAGATGGTTTTATTGTTTCCGATACTTAAAGGGCTTAAATAGCGATAAATCAGGTAAGCATGGTGTCCATACCTGATATAAGACACTTTAAAATTGAAGCGTGTAAAACAGTCAGTCGGCATAGATAGCTTTTAAAGTATTACCAAATTTAGCGATATATGTTTTAAAATAAAAACATATGCGTCTTAAGTGAAGTAATTAAAACCAGAAATTTTCAATTACCACTGAAAATATTTTGTTTAGTAAACGGCTTAAGTATGTAATTGATGCCTTAAGAAATACCTAGTATATATTTCTGAAATAAATTAAAAAACAGTTTTATTTGTATTAATTATAAATAAAATAATTTTATAGCTATTTTTGTATCAAGGGCGTTACTGGGACTATAATGCCCTGAAGGTCGAAATAGCCCGAGGGCCTCTGATACGAGGGCTAGATTTCGACCTGATGGGCATTATAGTCCAGTAAAGCCCGTGGTGCATACAATGCTTTATGTTTTATCCAAAAGAGTTTTTCAATGACTAATTACATTATTTATTCGCAATATAAAAAATAAGTTGCACCTGTACCTGTATAAGTAAGTAGATAATGACTGGTGTTAAGTTTGACTTTGATGTTTCTATCAGTTAGTCAGTCGGCATTTTTTATTTAACGATTTGCTCAAAATGGAAGAAATTCCACAAAATATAAGAGAAAAGGCCATAAAAGCGACCGAAAATATTTTGCCAGTTAAATCAAGGCAACAGTATGATCGGGAGTATGGCATATTTGGTATTTGGAAAGATGCGAACGCAATTCTTCAAATAACCGAAACCGTTTTAATGGCATATTTTCAGGAACTGGTAAGTTATTGAGTTTATTTTTAATACATATGTTTAACAAACTTTATTATTTTTAGTCGAAAAATACAGTCCGAACTCTCTCTGGACCAAGTATTCCACCCTAAGGTCTACGTTGATGGTCTATGAAAATATAGACATTTCGCAATACCATCGTCTCATATCTTTTTTAAAAGTTAAGTCTTTATTGTGAGAGAAATAAAATTGGATAAGCAATAAAATTTCCATATTAGCGCATTAGGGCATTATAAGCGGGCATTATCATAATGCCCGCTTATAATGCCCTAGGTGTGATAGCAGGTATTATTGCTACCATAACATATTCCGTTTCTAAGGTATTACAGATCAATAATAGATGGGTAAAACATAAATATCATACTTGCTTGCGATTCAATGATTTTTTAAAGTTCCTTTGCCATAGTATATCATCGCAAACTTTCTTCGAAATTTCGATTTTAAACAATTTCAAGCGTGAAACAAACACTTGATTTATTTTTGGCTGCAGTAATTTTAGCTTTAGTTTATTAGGATAACTTTCAATTCAATGCAAACAACTTCTGGTATTTTTTGTTATTTTGCAAAATAAGTTTTAAGAATAATTCAATTGTTGGCGGTGTTAAGCTACCCTTACAAGTTACACGGTCGTCATTGTTGTCCAATATACATAACAGGGCCGTAGGCAGAAAGTGGGGAGGGAGGCAATTGCCCTCAGGGGCGCTAGGGGGAGCTAGAGGGCCTTAGCCCCCAAGGCGGCGATAAGCCACCCTCAAAATGTTTGAGCATTTAAAGTATAGAAGGAACAGTTTAAAAATGTAAATTCGGTGCTCTTTGATAAGAAAAAAAATCACAAAAAAGTTTAAAGCAAATAAATAGGCATGCTTGTCTTCGCGGCCGCCTTTGCTATATTTCTTTTATGATATGCCGGTTGATGCTCTGGTCATCGCACTATGGGATAGAAATTATTTTTTTGGTCAAAATTCTGAAACTTACCAATCTTACTTAAAATGAGGTACTTTTTACTGAAAAAATATTGAATTTTTTTTATAAATTATTACAAATGCTTTTTGGAAACCTAAAACTTATTATATGTTATTATAAATTTACACCCCCTTAACATTATTATTTTTTATTGTACAAAATAAACTAAAATATCAGCTTGTTTGGTTAATTCGGTAGTATTCTAATCAGTAATCCGATAATTATTATCTCATATGATATACAGGGTACGACAATAGGTATCATTTTTTTAAATGGAATACCCTCAATATTATATCACCACCAAAAAATCTTTTAAAATGCTTTAAAAAATACTACATTTGATGTGTCTATCTCAATTAGTTTCGGAAATATGACCATCCAAATCTGAAAAATAATTTTAAATTATTCTTAGAAGCGTAATACAGATACATCTTCCCAACTTTCTTAATTTTTTAACGGATAAAATAAATAAAAAACACTGTTTTGTTGGGTAGATTCTGTAGAATCCATATCTTTCATCAGAATGCTTTTATCTTTTAGGATATACAGTGTAGGACAAAACATTAATTTTTAAAATGGAAAACCTTGCAAATTATAAAACAATCTTGTATCTGTCCTCACACTCAGAAGTAGCAAAAAAGTAGGACGGCAATAGTAAGTACAAAAACTGATAAAGAAAAAGGTAAAAAAATCTTTGACAAAAGTAGCGAGACTTCGCGAGACTGCATCGGAAACACAACAATAGCTCTTATTATTTAAACTCTTTTACTTTTTTTAGTAAACAAGGCTAATAATAAACTAAGTAGATTAAATGTTGTATATTTATGTTTACTTAAAATACATATTCAAGTTTCTTATTACCCCAATAGAAGTCGTCATATCCTTTTATAATTTTGCGTACATGTAGTTTGGAGTATCTACTTTAAAATACACAGCATAAGCCATTAAAATTTCAAAGTTGCTTTTTGGCCAAAATAATGGATTTCTATCCCATAGTGTATCGGCGTGTCGCTGTAAAGGATAGCGGCGCCTTTGTATAAAATAGTCCGATTGCAGGCGGCTCTTTTTATGTTTTTTGTATTATTTTCAAAGGGTACCAAATTTGCGCTTTTAAAATGTTCTTACTATATATTAGTGGTTTTCGGCAGATATACTCTATATATAAACTGAGGCTTAAGTCCCTCCAAACACCAGAGGCTAGTTGCGCCAGTGATTGCCCCACATTAAAAAAACCATATTGATGGCTCTCTTTAGTTTATTTGTAGTAATTCCGTTAAAAAAAATATTTCTTTACTTTTAATGTTTTGTTTTTAGGAACAAGAAAAGTTTTTAACCATGAGTAATGTGTCTGGGTTTTAATAAGAATTATGTTAATAATATTTTATTACTGCCATAAAGTAATGTTTATATATAATATAATTACTCATCTGGCAGCGCAGGCATGTTTCTTTTCTTTCCATATTATCCAGAACAAGAATCTTAATTTTTTTGTTTTTCGTAAGAATATTTTAAAACGTAGATTATTGTATATAAAAAAAAATCCACGACCGTTAAAAAAATGCTGTTTTTTAATCGTCAACATGAAGTTCTAGTACACTACATAAAGTGTTAAAAAGAGAACCTTTTTAACACTTCGAGCTTTTTTCACACTTTGAATTAGTGTTTTGTTTCAATGCCTACAACAATAAACCTAAATATCAATTTATGCAATGTAACAGTAAACGCGACATCAACTGAACCAAACGGTCAAGTTACCTTTGATTTCGTCATTATTTCTTTTAGTTCATGTGTCACTAGTTTTAAAATTTGACAGTTTGCAAATAAATTTATAAGAAATTATTGAAAATTAATGGTCATAATGAATTTGGATGACTAAGAAATTAAAAAGGAATTTATACTGTTTTAGTATTATTTCTACAAAAGTAAGTACATACAATTTTTAAAATTAAGTTAAGATAAATAAAACATGTATAAAATGTTATTTTGGGAATTTTTATACCTTCGTGGAGAAAATATAGTATGTAACACATGCATAAAGTGTCTTTTT
The DNA here is from genome assembly GCA_014170235.1 of Listronotus bonariensis. NCBI lineage: Eukaryota > Metazoa > Arthropoda > Insecta > Coleoptera > Curculionidae > Listronotus > Listronotus bonariensis. The sequence continues at coordinate 70,085 of JACEGR010002372.1, forward strand.
TACTCATGGGATTGCTGCAGTCGCCTAATGTGCTCTCAAACTTCCCTTCGTAAAAAAGTATCACTTTATGCACTTGTTACATTAATTACTAATTATTTCAGGAAAATAATATAGAAGATATCTACAAAAATATTTTTTTATCTTTTAACATTTTACTAGTTTTATAGCATATTGCAGATGCTTTTATTGAAAGTTTTAGGATATTGTTAAGCATTTCTAAAAGGGAAGTTATTATCCCGTTTACCCTTGCCCACCGACGCCACGCGCTATAGAAGATATTTTTCTAAAGAATTGGTACGAAAAAATGTATATTGATACAAATAATAAATTTAATTAATATAAACACTCTGGACAGGTATTTTCTAAAATAGATTTTGAAGGTTAAAATTAGAGGCCTGATATTTTTAGTTTTTTTAACAGGAAATCACTATCGACCACAACGTATCGTGATTATCAGATATTAGAACTAATTTATTTCGACCTTAATCCAATTTAAGAAGCCAAGTTAATATTGAAAATGGATTTTATTACATCTTCAAAGTAACACCAAATTAGATTACTACAGAAATGATTTTTATAGAGTTGTAAACAAGAGTGGGGGTACAGGGCAGATTCGAGGAAAAGTGCGAAATTTTAGCCGCCCTTAGAAGGAAAACAAATTTAGAGGGAGGTTCAAATTTTGAAGAGCCAAAAAAAACCTCACCTCTTTTTATTCGTTCCTTATTTTTTTTTTCTTTTATTTCTTAAAGACTTGTGATACATCTTTTCTTCCTCCTCCCTAAATATCTTTAAAGAGCAAAAAAACAGAAAAAGGTTCCCACTTTTCTATTTCACTCGCCCTTACCCCCTAGCATATCATCATTAACCGCCCATATACCCGCCCACTAACCAGAACTAACCAGAAATTCCAAAAGAAAACAAATAATTCAACAATCGATGCAATGCATAAATTGTCGGCTGTCAAACCATGATCTGCTACTGGTGTTACGTATAACCTTCACTTTCACTACTGACAGTTTCCATGACACGCCCATCTATTTCGCGCCATTTGAGAAATACCTCGTGTTCACCACCAAACAGGATACCATCAGTTTATAGGAATCTTCGCTCACAGCGCTTAGATCCAGAAGAAAGATGCCGTCAATTTAGCGTGAATCTTTCCTTGATCCCCGAAGGTAAAAAACGTTCGTACGATACCTCTAGCCGCCACTCCGGGAAGAACTTTGTAGTCCTCTACGCACGTCCGCACTGTCCGGAGGTCAAACAAAGAGTCTACTAAGATAAGTTATCACTTTGCCTCTTTACCAGTTAAACTTTTTGACGTTTGTGTTTATGGGGAAGGGGATAGCTGTAAACGAGAAAACTTTGACACACAAATGTGTCAATGTAAATATAAAAATTGAGGTGTTTTAGCACGAAATTATACGGGGTGGTATTTTTGACGTGAGAACGTCTTATAATTCGATGAAGCCGGTTGCACGCACCAAAAACATGACTCATGCGGCGTTACCTCGTGCCTTCCATTTAAGGCTTGAAGTGCAAGCGAGAGCGTGGAACAAGCGACAAAGACGCTCAATCTCCGCGTCGTTCGACATCTCTTTTTCATCCTACTTGAGTGAGCGTGCAGTGAAAAGTGAATGTGGTGTCAATTGTTTATAACAACGATAATTGCGGCGATAAAGGTAACGATCCTTTCGACGTTGTCACGTTCTACTATCGTCAGTAAACCAACTAAGCAGACAACCAATTTTTTTTTAAATTAAAATACACTGCATATAACAGAATACAGTTTTGCATTAACCAAAAGTTTTAGTTAAACTTTTTAGGCACCTTGTATAATTATATTTAGTTTTCTCATGTGTAATAGTTAGGAAAGCGGCAAATTATCAAAAGGATGCATAAAAACAATGAAGCAAATAAATATAATCGTTATTTTAACAGCGATATATAAACAAAAGATAAGAAATTATTTTAACAATTTAAAGGTTAAAGAAGGATATTTGAAATGATACTTTCTTGTGATTATAAAAAACAAAATTAATTAACCAGAGCTAACGTTTAATAAAAGCGATTTTTTAGAAATTAGATAAAGCAGAACAGATTAATTTTAAGAGAGAAAATAGGGAATTATTGGAATTCATATAAGGTCTAGCAGTAATAAATTCAGCAGTATTTTGACATTACGCATGCTCAGTAGTGGTTTTAAATAAGGGAAACTTTATTAAAGTTACTGCTAGACTTTAATTGTGCCTAAATATAGTCGGTCGTTTCGCTTCCTTATTTTGACATTTACTCTTTGTTTGACCTCCGGAACGTGCGTAGATGACTACAAAGTTCTTCCCGATGTGGCGGCTAGAGGTGTCGTACGAACGTTTTTTACCTTCGGGGATCAAGGAAAGATTCACGCTAAATTGACGGCATCTTTCTTCCGGATCTAAGCGCTGTGAGCAAAGATTCCTATGAGCTGATGATATCCTGTTTGGTGGTGAACACGAGGTATTTCTCAAATGGCGGGAAATAGATGGGCGTGCCATGGGAACTGTCAGTAGTGAAAGTGAAGGTTATACGTAACACCAGTAGCAGATCTTGGTTTGACAGCCGACAATTTATGCATTGCATCGATTGTTGAATTATTTGTTTTCTTTTTGGAATTTCTGGGAGCTACGAGCTCGATTATCCAGATTTTCCACCGACGAAGCCCTGGAAAGCATATTCCGGAAGGGGAGAGTGGTGGATTGGACCTGAAGGGACCAAAACCAAGAAAAAAAATAGAAATAGAAATATTTTGACATTTGAAAACAAAATGAGGTTAAGGGTTAAAGTAATTTTTGTTTATTTTTAAATTTTGTCTTTAAAATATACTAAAAATGTTAAAACTTTTTTCCATGTTTAATTATACAAAACAAATAAATAAAATAGACTATAATTAAAAACAAATAATATTCCAGTTTTAGGTTAAAAATAATACAAGCATGTCATGTTGACCAATAACACTTCTTCACATAGGCGCGTTAAGGTTTAGCAGTAATAAAATAAGGTTTTTCCCTTAATACGGCTAGCACTATTTGCCTATTCCAATAATTCCCTAATGTTTAAAAGTAAAATAATGCTTTTTCTTTAAATCATGTAAAATTAAAATTTAAACACAAAAATTTTAAAATATTGTACTTTTTTTATCTTTGGACAAACCACGAAGGCTAAAAGGCTAAATACTAACATACCGTGGGAATCTTAAGCGAGGTAAGAGGGAGTTTGTTGACACGGGACTTAAATACTTGAAGATTTCGGGGGAAGGAAAGACCTCCGCGGGCAGTAGGTTCCACAATCTAGAAACTCTAGGGATAAAACAACGAACAAAGTGGGAAGTTCGGGGCCTCTCCAGTTGGACCGTATATGGATGAATACGCGCGGAACCACGAGTTTCTCTGTTGGGAACCGTGAGTGGAGGAACTATACTGGACAATTCTTTAGAGCAAAAGCCATGAAAGTACCTATAAAAAGCGATAAATCCCCACAGCAACCTTATTATTTAATTCGCAAGACCAAGAACATATTCATTAAAATTTATAAATAAATGTTTCAATATGATCTACCTTATTGACCCCATAAAACAAATCAATCAGATCCTAATTGAATTCTGGCCCCTTGCCTACTTGCAAAGTAAATATTTATTATTAGGACATTTGAACTGAGACAGAAACCTATTTTGAGCTTTCAATGTCAGCATCTGAGATGACTTAACAACCAAGAGGAAGAAAGCGAATATATTAGAAATAAGTTCTGTGTTAAAACAGGGCGATTCAAAAATCGATCACGAAACTGAAGGGGGTGATTCTACTTGACAAAATAAGGGTAGAGCTTCATATAAATTTTTTCACAATGTCATTCGTTTTTCGAGTTACAAGCCGTCAAAGTTCAATTTTTATTTTGGTTATTTCGCCATATTGCATTTATTTTTAAACCAATCCAGTTGATATTTGGCACACAAATCGAGCTTTGCAGACTTTAAAATTTTAAGACCATAGCATTTTTTTAAAAATACCGCCAGAGGGCACTTAACCCTAAAACTTAAAATTTATTTACATCATAACTTTTTATTTTGACAAATATCGCAAAGCTGGAGGCGCCATTATACAGACAATCAAAAACTTAAAAATATACTGGACAATTCTTTAGAGTAAAAGCCGTGAAAGTACCTATAAAAAAGCGATAAATCCCCCACAGCCCGACGATGGGCAAGAGAAGGAAGCCTTTCTATAAGTGAATGATCGAGACGAATAGCTCTTCTTTGAATAGAATCAAGAATGCTTAGGGTTGTGGGGAAGCCATGCCCCAGATATGAGAACAATATTCCAAGGGAGGTCGGATTTGAGACACATATAAAATGTATAAATTAGAAGGGGAAAATTACTTTTTGGCTCGAAAGAGAAATCCAAGCTTTTTTGAAGCTGCCGTGGCTATAGATACAATGTGTTTATGCCAGTTAAGGTTACTTTCAAATGTAACGCCCACAAGATTGAAGGTGTCTTTGCTCTGTAAAACTTGGCCGCTCATAAGTAGAGGATGAGTATTTGATGACTCTTTTCGCGACAAGGAACATGATTGTGTTTTGGATGCATTAAAATGGACGAGATTTTTAGCGCCCCAATCCAATATTAAATTAAGATCCTGCGAAAGAGATATCTGCTTCGCTCTGCGTTTGTTTTCCAAATCAGGTTTAGTTATGGGTTTAGGATCCTGAAAACTGGTGTGAAGAGTACTATCGTCGGCGAAACTATAAATGGAATTAGTTGTGGACGAGAGAAGGTCGTTGATGTGAAGAAGAAACAATGTTGGTGCCAGAACTGAGACCTGAGGCACTCCAGCATTAACTTGGTGAAAGGTTGAAGATTGGCCGTCCACAATAACTGATATACGTCGATCAGATAGATAACTAGAGAGCCAAGTACTGAGTTTAGTTGAAAGATCATAGGAGGGAAGTTTATTAAGAAGTGCGGCATGCCAGACATGGTCAAAAGCTTTGGATATATCAAGAGCAACGATCTGGGACTCAACTAGAAACTCAATTGCTTAAATATTTTTGTTTTTGAAATTATTTTTGTTGTGTCGTTTTTATTAAATACTGCATACAATAGACTATCCAAAGCTAAAAAATAATAATACTTTCTTTACAAAATCAATTTGTACGCTTGGATATAAAAGACTACTACAAATACAACACTAATACAATTATTTTGCCAAAATTTCTGATAATGTGATAATTTTTTAAAAATCTGTCTTTATTTTTAATCAACAAGTCAAAACAAAATAAATCTGCATCTCAATGTTTATTCAAAAATATTTAAATATAATTTTATGATTTTTAAAATGTGACATAACATCTTTAAATAGGTATTTAAATTATTAAGGAGGTATTTTTATGCGTGTTTGTATACATAATGGTAAAGTCGTGGCGAATGTACAGGGTGATTCGGATTAGTATACATTTTATTATTAATAAAAAATTTACACGTTTTAACCAGAACCCAAAAGATTTTTGGATTTAGGTTCAAAATCACAATTTTTTTTTATCTTTGGACAAACCACGAAGGCTAAAAGCCTAAATACTAACGTACCGTGGGTGTCTTAAGCGAGGTAAGAGGGAGTTTGTTGACACGGGTTTTAAATACTTGAAGATTTGGGGGAAGGAAAAGACCTCCGCGGGCAGCAGGTTCAACAATCTAGAAACTCTAGGGATAAAAGAACGAACAAGATGATGAGTATCTGATGACTCTTTTCGCGACAAGGAACATGATTGTGTTTTGGATGCATTAAAATGGACGAGATTTTTGGCGCCCCAATCCAATATTAAATTAAGATCCTGCGAAAGAGATATCTGCATCGCTCTGCGTTTGTTTTCCAAGTCAGGTTTAGTGATGGGTTTAGAAACCTGAAAACTGGAGTGAAGGATACTATCGTCGGCGAAACTATGAATGGAATTAGTTGTGGACGAGAGAAGGTCGTTGATGTGAAGAAGAAACAATGTTGGTGCAAGAACTGAGCCCTGAGGGACTTCAGCATTTACTTGGTGAAAGCTTGAAGAATGGCCGTCCACAATAACTGATATACGACGATCAGATAGATAACTAGAGAGCCAAGTACAGAGTTTAGTTGAAAGACCATAGGAGGGCAGTTTATTAAGAAGTGCAGCATGCCAGACCTGGTTAAAAGCTTTGGATATATCAAGAGCAACGATCTGGGACTCACCTAGAAACTCAAGAGACTTATTCCAACAGTGAGATACGAAGGAAAGGAGATCTGCTGTAGATCTTTTGTGGCGAAATCCATACTACCTGTCATGCAAAATTTTGTGTTTTTCTAAGTATTTAAGAATTTGTGAATTAATTAATTTTTCCATTACTTTACAAAGAACTGAGAGAATTAAAATTGGTCTATAGTTAGATGGAAGGGATTTTGATCCTTTCTTGGGAATAGGTTGAACACGTGCAGCTTTCCAGCTCTCTGGAAAGATACCTGTGTCGTAAGAAATTCGAAAGAGCCGAGTTAGGATTGGTGCAAGTTCTGGAGCACATCTTTTTAAAACGATTGCTGGTATGCCATCCAGCCCAGACGATTTCTTGCTGTTAAGGGAAAAAATGATACGCTTAATGTGTTTAACTTTAAAAATAATATCGGACATTTTATGAGAAACTGGGGTAACCGTTGGAATTGGATGATTTAAGGGAGGGTCAAGGGTTGAATTGGCAGCAAATTGTTTGGCAAATAGTTCGGCCTTTCCTTTAGCGGTAGAAATAATTTCATCTTCCAAAGTTAGTGGTGGAAAAGAACACAATATTGCAACTCCGTCAATCAGCTGATAAAAAATGGGTATCTTGATGCAAAATGGCGAAAAATATTTACAGAAATTATCCGATTTTCGGTTTTCGTCTCGGCTAGAAATAAGTACTCTTGGAAACATTAAATTTCAGAAAAAATATTAGGTACCATTGCCTAACAATCTAAACAAAACAAAGAATGGTTAACAGTCAGCGTTCCGATTCATTTTATAAAAAACTGGATATTTAGACTTAAACTGCAGACACAACAAAACCGACTTTCTTTATACATTTTCCTTTATTGCAGTATTTTTACCAAACACCATGATGGCAACCACTAAATTACTTAACACAAGTTGCAGACCGACTTTTTTCTTTTGCATCTATGCAATAAATTATAAAATTTTTAAAAAATACGATACTAACTTCAACAACAGCAAGAAAAATATGATGAAAAATGTCAAAGTGCACAACAGGTAGTTCAAAAAGTTTTCGACGAGGGCGGTAAATAGCATTTGCTAAGTTGCCAAGTCGCCTAACTTTAATTGCTAATTATAAAACATTAGACTTTCGATTTTACTATAAAAATAAAAAGTAGAGGTTTTCGAGCTTTTTGAAGCTTGAAATGTCAGTTAGTTTCTACAACTGAATTCTAAATAAATGGAAAATAAATTAGACGGCTATATCTATAGCCACGGCAGCTTCAAGAAAGCTTGGATTTCTCTTTCGAGCCAAAAAGTATTTTTCCCCATCTAATTTATACACTTTATCTGTGTCTCAAATCCGACCTCCGTTGGAATATTATTCTCGTATCTGGGGCATGGCACAACCCTATTCTATTCTATTTTTTTTCTTGGTTTTGGTCTCTTCAGGCCAATCCACCAGCTCTCCCCTTCCGGTCTATGCTTTCCAGGGCTTCGTCGGCGGAAAATCTGGATAATCGAGCTCGTAGCTACCAAAAATTCCAAAAAGAAAACAAAAATAATTCTACAATCGATGCAATGCATAAATTGTCGGTTATCAAACCAAGACCTCCCAAACAGCACAAACTTTCCATTAAGCAATCTTCCATATAAGTTAAGCATGCGTCCACACTATTTCTTGACCTGGCTGCAGATCTGGGCTAAACTATCAAACAATGGTTAAGCTGTGGAGCGGACATCGAAAATCGCGAAACCCGTACTTTACTTTTATGGGGGATTGCTCAATGGAAAGTTTGTGCTGTTTGGGCTGCTACTGGTGTTACGTATAACCTTCACTTTCACTACTAACAGTTCCCATGGCACGCCCATCTATTTCCCGCCATTTGAGAAATACCTCGTGTTCACCAGCAAAGAGGATACCATCAGCTTATAGGAATCTTCGCTTTAGCTCCAGAAGAAAGATGCCGTCATTTCAGCGTAAATCTTTCCTTGATCTCCGAAAGTAAAAACGTCCGTACAGCACCTCTAACCGCTACCCCGGGAAGAACTTTGTAGTCCTCTACGCTCGTCCGCACTGCCCGGAGGTCAAACAAAGAGTGCTCCACAACCCTAAGCATTCTTGATTCCATTCAAGGAAGAGCTATTCGTCTCATTAATGATCCATCACTTACAGAAAGGCTTCCCCCTCTTGCGCATGGTCGGGCTGTGGGGGATTTATCGCTTTTTTATAGGTACTTCCATGGCTTCTGCTTTGAAGAATTGTCCAGTATCCCCCACTTACGGTTCCCAACAGAGAAACTCGTAGTGCTGCGCGTATGCATCCCTATACGGTCCAACTGGAGGCGTCGAACTTTCCAATTTGTTCATTCTTTTATCCCTAGAGTTTCTAGAATGTGGAACTTGCTGCCCGCGGAGGTATTTTCTTTCCCTCAAATCTTCAAGTATTTAAGTCCCGTGTCAACAAACTCCCTCTTACCTCGCTTAAGATTCCCACGGTACTTTAGTATTTGGGCTTTAAGCCTTTGTGGATTGTCCAAAAATAAGAAAATTAAACTGTATAATCTAAAATTAATAACACATTTTAGTGCGTTCTGAAACCCCATGCAACAGTGAAGCTTTAAATGAAATGATTAGATTACGAAATAGTTCGTGAAACATTTCAATATCAAATGTTCGCAGAAAACTAATTCATATATCGAACTAAAAAATGAAAAATAAATAATAGTTTAAAAAAACTAAAAAACACGCTTTTATATGCAACCAAACTAAAAATTTGAAAATAATTTTTCATTACAAAGAGTTTGTATTACAGTAATAAAAGGTCAAATAATGAATCAAAATTATATACCTATATATATGGAATTATAATAAATTTTAAGATAATAATAGAATAATTCACTTCAGAATAAAAGCGTGGGGTGCTTAATATATTAAATGTTATAATTATTTAATTTGTAAATATCTATGAGGAACAAGTTATGAAAAAATAGTAAAATGCACCCCACGCTTTTTACTCTGAAGTGAATTATTCTGTTATTATCCTCAATTTTATTATAATTATATTTTGAGGTATATAATTATGATTCATTGTTTGACCTTTTATTACTGTAATACAAACTCTTTGTAATGAAAAATTATTTTCTAATTTTTAGTTCGGTTACATATAAAAGCGTGTTTTTTAGTTTTTTAAACTATTATTTTTGTATTAAATAAGATAAATGGAGATTCTAGATAAACTTTGGAACAAGGCCCTCAAATTATGAAAATTTACACACCGTTTGAACTACCTTAAGAAAATTTATTTTTAAAATAATAATGCTTGTTACTTTAAGATTTTCTGCTACATGTTAGTAATTGTGCAAAATGAGTTATTACCTAGTCCTAGGTTTAAAACGAACATAAATATATCTGTAGAAATCTAAAAGCAATAAAAATCCAGATAATGGTGTTTTCATTTGTTCACCTTGAATTCTAATGATTTCCTTACATAATTTGTAGATTTTAAAAGCAAATAAAAATATAAATATATCTTTTATGTTGACAATATTTTTGTAAAATTTAACACTGTTAGATATAAACACGGACCATCTATTTCTGTAAGGTGGGCGGACGCTTTTTGGTGTTTTGATATACAGTATAGAAGGAACAGTTTAAAAATGTAAATTCGGTGCTCTTTGATAAGAAAAAAAATCACAAAAAGTTTAAAGCAAATAAATCGGCATGCTTGTCTTCGCGGCCGCCTTTGCTATATGTATTTCTTTTATGATATGCCGGTTGATGCAGCTGGTCATCGCACTATGGGATATAAATTAATTTTTTTGTCAAAATTCTGAAACTTACTAATCTAACTTAAAATGGGGGCTTTTTACTGAAAAAATATTATAAATTATAATAAATGCTTTTTAAAAAGCTAAAACTTATTATATGTTATTAAAAATTTACACCCCCTTAACATTATTATTTTTTATTGTACAAAATAAATTAAAATGTCAGCTTGTTTGGTTAATTCGGTAGTATTCTAATTAGTAATCCGATGATTATTATCTCATATGATATACAGGATACGACAATAGGTATGATTTTTTTAATGGAATACCCTGAATATTATATCACCACCAAAAAATACTAGATATGATGTGTCTATCTCAATTAGTTTCGGAAATATGACCATCCAAATCTGAAAAATAATTTTAAATTATTCTTAGAAGGGTAATAGAGATACATCTTCCCAACTTTTTTATTTTTTAACGTATAAAATAAATAAATATCACTGTTTTGTTGGGTAGATTCTGTAAAATCCATATCTTTCATCATAATGCTTTTATCTTTTAGGACAAAACATATTAAATTTTAAAATGGAAAACCTTGTAAATTATAAAAAAACTTGTATCTGTCCTTACACTCAGAAGTAGCAAAAAGTAGGAAGGCAATTGTAAGTACAAAAACTGATAAAGAAAAAGGTAAAAAATCTTTGACAACAGTAGCGAGACTTCGCGAGACTGCATCGGAAACACAACAATAGCTCTTATTATTTAAACTCTTTTACTTTTTTTAGTAAACAAGGCTAATAATAAACTAAGTAGATTAAAAAAATGTTGTATATTTATGTTTACTTAAAATACATTTTCAAGTTTCTTATTACCTCAATAGAAGTCGTTTTTTTTGGTGAATAATTTGTGGTCGTAGGAAAAATAGTGTATAGTACTCGTGTGAAAATTACTTTCTTATACTCGTGGGTTTGTCGCACTCGGCTAACCCCTCGTGCTACAATATTCCCACTCGTGTGAAATTAGTCATTTTCCACACTTGTAATGTAATATACTATTATTTTTAATAATACAGGCAAATGTGTAAATAAAAAAGGGTTTTAGATATAAATGAATATCCGCAGTATCTAAAATTACACATAAAATAAACAATTTTTTTATTGTTTCAAACTTGGTTTTAAACCTTTTTTACGTAATATACCTACATGCTTTTACATTTTTCAATTAAAATATATTTGACAAACTTTGACATAAATAATTATATTAAATATTAAAACTAGGTAAATTACGTAAAAAAGGTGTAAAACAATAATAAAAAAATATGATACAAAACAAAATTGTTTGTTTTATGATGTGAAATTTCAGATACTGGATCTCTATTCAATTCTAAAAACCTTTTTTATTTGACATTTTGCCAAATTATTCAAAATGATGGCAGTTTTGTTTTGGTCCATTTTCACATTTTGGTAGTTTTTGGAACCCCTGTACAAAACAAAACAAATCTTGTTTTTTAAGAATGAAAAGCAGTTGCCATACACGACTTTCTTGAATATTAAAATTTTTGGCCAATTTGTTTTATTGTAAAGTCCATCCGTGGCTACTGGCATACTGTATATTGAAACACCAAAAGTTGACATGTGATATCCAATTTTTAATAGTTTTGGAAGTATGGATATCCTCTTAAGTGCAAAAGTAAACTAGCATTTTTTAAATGAAACACTCTGTATTATTAATTTTAGGCGAAGAACCAATTTTAAAACGGTATTTACCAATCGGTTTTGTTGACGTTTAAATAATGTATCATACGTCAAAGTTGTCACCATTTAATACCGCGGTTATTAAATAAAGAAATATGTACTTTTCTTCTACCCTGTATATTACTACCAGTATCACCATTAAAAAGACCTGTAAAAGAGCTTTAAGAAAACAACACATTAGGTACATCTAACTTTATTAGTTTCGGAAATATGGCCATCCAAATCAGGTATTTAGGTAATTTTTAAAGTACCGCCATTTTGTAATAGGTGAAGATATTGACTTCATATTCTAGGGTTATAAAGTACTCGTCCGGAGCTTTAAAATGATGTATTACTCGACCCGCCTTCTCATTTAATAATTTTGGGGTAGTGGCCCTGGTGGTTAAGGGGTTAAAGGGGCGCCGTCCAATTTTTTGTAAAAACGTTCCCCCTCAATAAATATCTTGACGTGTTTCGGCGATTTTCTCAAATCTGTCTCGTTTCGAAGATAACTTGAGTGGAAAGTTGATGAACACCCTGTATTTTTTGACGCTCTTAGAAATACCTTTTTATTGGTGATCCAATATACAGGGTGTTTTATTTAAAAAACGTTTCTTTTCCAAAACTATTAAACATTAAATATCACATGTAGACTGTGTTTCAACCTCTTTAATAGCTTTTTTGAATGGTGATAAAATATACAGGGTGTCCCATTTAAAAAAATGTTATTTTACCCTGTAACTCTATAAAACAAGATTGTCAGTTGATTTTAATCTTAAAGAGCGTTAAAAATGCTTCTAGTTTGCCAATTTAAACAGTTTAGAATTTTAACTAAAACAAACATCACTTTTATTTGCTCACACTTTATTTGGATAAGCCTGTATATTTTTTAATTTTAAACCATATTTATATCCCACTGCTGATTCTGTATCAATGCCTCAATCTTTAGAATAAAAATACCTATATTCATTACACGTAAATTACGATTTTATACTTCTTTTACACATTTTTACTTAAAATTTTCGCTATTTGCCTTTTCTGCTAAAGATTTTTCGTCACAACTATCCCTAGCCAACCAAACAATATTTTATTAAACCCTCAAAATCCCCTCAATTCACTTCACAAACCCACAGGTGCGCATTCTGACGCACTCAAAAGATGCGACGTTCGCACCTCGAAGCGGTGACTTATGGCAGAAACCGCAAAGTAACGCAAAGCCGTTAAATTCTAGAAGCTAGACTTACCTAAAGCCTAAAATTCCTGCTAAAAATTATTCCTGAGATAAGCACACACATCCACTCAACACACTAGAGCTGCAGACGAAGAGCAGAAAAGTTATTCTCGGATTGTTAGCGCGGTTGTTTGGACCACGTTCAAAATGCCAGCGGCGTAGGTAAGAAGATAAAAGCGCGTGCGCTTGGTGAGCTATTCTTGGATTTGTGAAAGGCTGTGTGTCGCATGAATACGGGTGTAGTATGAATAGTAATGTATTGAATTTATTTTAGAACTAGAACTCATTTTCGATTCACAAGATTATTTATCCAGAAAAGACTCCACACTTTGCCATGTGTGTTTATTTTTAAGTGCGTGACTTATGTAAATTCTAATATGGGACTATTTAGGAGACTCGGAGAGTTAATCATTACAGCACTAGAAACAGGACTATTATAGATGTTCCTTTACACAGGACCTCCTTTTTCGAAAACTCTCCTTTTACGGTTGTCTTACCCTCTACAACAAGCTTTCAAGAGATTTTAGAAATATGCATGGTGGTAAATTCAAGAATGCCGTTAGGCAATTTCTTATTGACAAGGCATTTTACTCGGTTGCAGAGTATATGCGACATTAGACTTTGTTACTTTGCTTGCGTTTTGATTTGACAATTTTAATATTCTTTTATATGTATATATTAATACAAAATTTTAACTTTATTTATAGTAATTATTTATACCTAAGGTTTCTGTTCGTTTGTATTCTTTTTTTTTTTTTTTTTTGTGTTGTTTACAATTACATTTTATATATTTATGTGTCTATGTATATTTGTGTTTATCTATATATTTTTATAGTATTTATATTTATATTTATTTATATTGACGACCCCTTTGTACCTATTGCGCATTTTTAAGGTAATATATTCTATTTATCTATACTAAATTGATAGCACCAAAGTTTGAGATATGTTGACAATACATTCATGCACAGGTAATGACGAGTGTAATAGTAACAGTAAGGCTAGATTACTTTTTTTTACCTTTAATTTTGTATAGTTATTTTCCTAACAAGTGCGCAAAGTGATACTTTTCCGCACGCGACTGCCGACAAGCACGGAAAGGTCACTTTGCGCAAGCGTTAGGAACAGAATTTTTCCTACGAGCGTCAAATAATACCAATATTAAAGCAATGATTATTTTTTGCAGAACCTGTAATTTTATTTAGCGGGTGACTTATGGAAGCGCTTAGTGTACGGCTTGATGAAGGTTGACTTAGCTCAGGAGGGGAGTTGTTCATGGTCAATATTTTATTCGACATATCCTTTTTTGATTTGTGGATTCATCAATGTAGCTCTCAGCTACAGCCGTTGATTTTCAGCCCACAAGTCGCTTGACATTGGTAATTCCTTCTCCAGAATCCGCTAACATAGTCGCAGAGGATCGACGAAAACTATGTCCAGTGTACTCTTCTTATTTTTTAATTTTAGGTATGCAGCAATTTCTGAAGGTATGTTACCTATTGAATTTATTCCCACACATTGCGTACTGCATGCTCCTTGTCTATACTAGACAAAATTAAACGTCTGTGTGGTGTATGTGGTTTTCGCAAATTTGCATATTTAGGGTAGAATTGCAGATAAAGTCGGTTATTTGTTTCATCGGACACTACAAAGATTCTAGAAGTGATATTTTTACTGTCAGGAATTTTCACCACTATCAAATTTTCATTATTTCATTATGTCATCAATCATTATTTTTGTTCATCTCTCCTACAAGCACCGGCTTATCCAAAAATTGTAGCAACTTTTATTATAGGGTAAATTTATCAGGTGCTCCTTTTATGAATCTTGAAACTTCTTCTTTGCTAAAAATTTTTGATTTTTTTTGGCCGGTATCCCACTTTTTGGTGTTTAAATAGTGATGTTAGCTTAAAATATGAACTTAAATCAAGGTTCCTTTTCACTTTAAGGACACATTTTAACATAGAGTACTTACTTATGTTTTTTGAAAATCCGCAAAATAGGCCAAGTACACTTCTTCTTTAATACTTTTTATCCCCTTGCTGTAGCACCAGTTTTCGAAATGACTATATTGATTCTCATATTTTTTACGAGATATTGCTGGTAATAAATTTAAACTTACGGTATTTGCTGCATCCAGGATAGAATCTTGTATCTCCTCATCGGAACTACTCATTTTAAATAATTATTATTGTCGGATTTTTATTTAATTAAAAAAAAACTATGACGCCATTTCATTAAAAATGCTTGTTTGTATTGAAATTTATTTGTGCAATTGCTTGTTCATATGGAAACGAAGAAAAAATCTGACGTGTTAAAATCAACCTAGCCTACATATCGCTGCTTGACTTGTCATAACCATTTATTATTATAATGTCTTTTTAAAGATCTGTAAATCCATTGTTATTTTTTTAACCATAGCTTATGTTACATTTTTTTAAGAAAGAAAATAAATGTTTTGTACGACCGGGCGTAAAATACAATTTTACGCCCCCATTTAGGGCGTAAAGTTGAGCTTTTACGCCCTAGGGCAAAAAGTATCAAAAACGCCCGCATTTATAAATGAGGGCGTAAAATAGCACTTTTACTCCCTAGGGCAAAAAGTATTAAAAATGTCCTTATTTATAAATTTATAAAAGAATAATAAAATAAATAATGCACCATTTTTTTGTAAAACAACAATTTAAGTATTTAAACACATGCTAAAAGTTTACTTATTACCATTTGAAACATTAAAAGCTGGGAAATTTTCTCCTAACTGCAGAGAATGCTCGTATATTAATTTAAGTCGTACAAAAATATTGTTTGCACCTCTGGCGTAAAGCACTTTTACGCCCACAGCTGATTGTTGCCCTCGCGGAACTCGCGCAACAACTTTCAGCCGCGGGCGTAAAAGTGGTATTTTACGCCCTTGGTACAGAAATAACTATTAAGATTGTAGAATAATATACATTTAAAATAATAAAGTTGCCTTAAGAGTGACATTTTGTTCTTGTGTTATCTGAATGTCAATTATTCTGGAAAATAATTATAAAAATATTCAGATAGACATTAAAATTGCAAGTTTTTCTTTATCTGTGATATCTTCCCTAAACCCCCTGCCGTGGGGATAGAGGAGGGGGCTGTGCAAATATTAAAATCAGGGAAAAATGTTTGTGATGCTAACTGTGCATATTTGCACCTAACTCATTTTAAAAGAAATTGTTACTTATTGTTAGACCCAAGGTGATTAGAGAGCAGGTGGCCCAACTTTGATATGACAGTAAACCGCTGATACATGTGACGTCATTGGAGTCCTTTTTTAACGAATTTAAAATATAGATTATACAATAAATTGTTTAAGTCTTTTGAATCCACTGTTTACTCACAAATATAAACACGATTAACACCTTATTTACAGAACACTAAAGAAGTAACAACATTTTTTTAAAAGGATACCTTTGAAGTCACATATATCAACGGTCAAATGAAAGTTAGGTAACCTTCTCCCTAAGCTCCTTGAGTTAGACCCTTTTGCTTCTTACCCGTCCTTAAGGCAACTATCAAAAATACCTCTAAAAATAGCTATTAAGATATTTAAATCAAAACTGCAATCTGAGATAAACATAGAGGATCGAATCGTCGTTGATTAAAACAGACTAGATTCATGAATAGCTACCCTTTTCCTGCCACACCGCGATCACTTGTTTTGCAGCAGCAGGATTTGGCGCGTGGGCGAGATTCGAATTTTCAGAAACTCCCAAACAGGTATTAATAATCACCTGTGTGTGCTTTTTCAGTAGTCGTAGTCGGCGGCGCTAGAAATTGTTTGCAGGAGTCCTTCGAAGCGATGACGCTTTAACACGACCAGCAGGATCAAGATTGATTGTTTTCTAATTTTAGTCTTATAAGCAGCTGTAAAATAATCAATATTTTGATCCTATGAGCGGCAAATATTCCTTTTTTTACTTTTATTATATTTTTTAGAACAATTTAAACTATACCTATACAGGATGCAGGGCCGTGTCTACCAGTTGGTGTAAGTGGTGCCAGGCACCAGGGCGCAACGCTGGGGGCGGGGCAGAAAATTGTGAAATAAAGGGCGGAAAGTTTAGAAGTAAAGGGCGGTATTTACAGAAATAAACTTTTAGAAATTCGAAAATACTGTGTAATTTTAAAGTAGGGATTTTTTTGTTTTCATATATTTACGAAGGGAGAAAAGCATTGTGGAATAATTGAATAAAGGGCTGAAAAATCTATTTTTAAAAGTTAGGACCTTTTTTTGCACTTTAAAAATTGTTTTATACCTTAATTTAAATGTATAGTCCTAGGGGCGGTCAATAATTTTTTGCACCACGGCAAAAGTCACTGTCAGTGCCGTATTATCCATTAGGCTGACTAGGCTACAGCCTAGGGCGCCATGAAAAAATAGGCGCTATATGAATAAGGTGTTTTGAAAATAAATTAGGAAATAGGCGCGAAAAGGAGGGAATGACCTTTTTTTTGCTCTTCAAAATTTTTTTCGTGCTAAATAGGCGCTCCGGGAATTCTAGCCTAGGGCGCCTCATACAGTTAATGCGGCCCTGGTCACTGTTACCCTGTCACTGTAGGAATGGCTCTGACAGGATGTGCTATTTTACAAGATAAAACGTTTGCCGTTGTCGTGAATTTATGAAACTAAAGATGCTACAAACTTTTTTCAAGCCCTTTTCAGCTTAATTTTCGAGTTATATACGAGGGTTATTAAAAATATTGCATTTTTATGTACCCCTTGTATCTCTCACTAGTCTAGAAACTTATTAAAAAAGTAATAACGGATCCTTAGAGATCTTTTTATGTAGAATATAGTGAGATGGTTATTTTTTTCTAAAGAGTATTTTTTTATATTTATATTTTGCCTTTTTATGAGTGTGATACCCTGTATATATTATAAGCTTTTTAAAAATGTATAACACTAATAGCAGTGGCGCATTTACCAAAAGGCCAAGTAGGCTGAAGCCTATGGCGGCGCTTTTTAGGGGGCGGCAGACGTTATTTAGGGGCGGAAAAATTGGTAGTTATAAATAATTTTGTGGATTTCGAATTTTATTTTTAGTATGTACAATTGAAAGAAATGAAAGTGAGGACCTTTTTTTGCTCTTCAAAATTATTTTTAACGAAAAACAAAGGGGCGGCGAAAATAAAATAGCCTACGGGCGGCAAATATGTAAATGCGCCTCTGACTAATAGCCTATTTAAATAAACAATGACAAAAAAGTAATTTTTTTAATTTACACATAAATTCTTGCAGTAGGCAGGAGCGCACCTAGGCGGCAGGTTTTGAAGGGCTTAAGCAGTTTATAATGTATAAATGTCGAAAAACACTAATACATTTTAAATATTCATTGCCCCCTTTGCTCCCCCATCCTAATTGTATCCTTGGCAGTAAGTCTGTAATAATTTTCGTCATTTGTTGTTAGCATTTATTTATAAAAACAGATTTATATACAGAAAAAAGACAGTAAAAAAAAGATGTTTGCTTAAAAAATTAATACAGCTTGCATTATTAAAATTTTCGCCTAAATCAGGGGTGTACTAAGGAGGAATGCTCATGAGGGCTGGGCCCCCAACATGGCGATTAGGCCCCTCTCCAAAATCGAAGATCTTTTAAGACATATTAGTGGGCTTAAATCACTTCCTCCAAAGACCACCGGCTAGCTGTGCTACTGGCTTAAAGGAGGAATAAAAGGCGCAAAACAATTGTAACATACATTTTTTTGTTTTATTAAAATAATTTAAATGTTAGAAAATTCAAATTTCAAAAATTTTACCCACATATTGAACACATTTTTTTAAATTAATTTCCGAAATAATGTCTGAAAGAATTCCGATTTATTGGTGGGATATTACATTTGACAGTAATTTTGTCTTTTAAAACAAACTTTAATATTATTATTATTAATTATCTGGTCTTAAAAGTGCAAGTTGCAAATTTCAAAATATAAATTTTTTATCTGTAGTACAATGCAGACAAATATGTTTCCTAGCGCATGCACCATTGCCCACATATTTTTATATTATGGTGTCTTAGGTGAGGTCTTAGATCAGCTAGATACCTGATCTATGGGTGAGGTAATGGAAAGGTAATTAACAGGGAATTTTGTTCATTAGGAGGATAAAGAGACAAACAAAGTCTCTCAAGTTGAACTGTATAGGGATGCATAAGTGTGGCACTACATGGTGCTTCGTTAAGAGCTGCAAAGGGATTATTTATGCTGGCTTATTTAGTAGCAGAAGCCTTCTAGAATGCAGAATATGTTGAGCTTAAGGAAAATTTAGGGATTGATTATTTACTGAGAGAAAATTTAAATTGCCGTGCTACTGACACAATCTTAGATTTGTTCGAATAAATATTTAAACTGAGTATTAAAAGAATACCTATAAATATTGGGTATCATCGGAAAAAAACTAGTTACTGTGATAAAATAATAAATCAGGACAATATTTTTGAAAATAATGTCTTGAAAAATGGAGCAGAGAAACTTGTTTTTTTAATGAGCTACTGAATAACACTATACGTATATATGCTTTTTGAAAATACAAAAAATATTATTTTCTGTAATTTGTCGCTTTAAACAAAGTTTTTGTAAAAATTCCAATTTGGATTTTCCTCTACCCCTGGTATTATTACAATGCTTTATAAAGAGAAGATAATTTATGCTTTCACCATTCTGTATACAGGGTGATTCAAAAATCGATCATGAAACTTAAGGGGTGATTTTACTTGACAAAATAAGGGTAGAGCTTCATATAAATGTTTTCAAAATGTCATTCGTTTTCGAAGTTACAAGCTGTCAAAGCTCAATTTTTATTTTGGTTTTTTCGCCATATTGCATTTATTTTTTAACCAGTCCAGTTGATATTTGGCACACAAATCGAGCTTTGCAGATTCTAAAATTTTAAGACAAAAGTACTTTTTTAAATGCCGCCAGAGGGCACTTTACCTAAAACTTAAAATTTATTTACATCATAACTTTTTATTTTGACAGATATCGTAAAGCTGGGGGCGCCAGTTTATAGACAATCAAAAACTTAAAAAATAAGATCCTCTTTATTAAAGTCGATAAACCTCACCGTTTAGGCACCAATAGACATCAAATTTTTTATTAATTTCAATCAAATTACCTACATACAGACAGGGTGTCCAGTAACTAGAAAACGGGCGCGCTTGTGGCGGCTTCGGTTGTATCGGCAAACGTCGATCACTGGAGTTAAGCAGTGAAATGCGCGCCCATAATTTAGATGGGTGTCCGACGGCAGCGGTGTTTCGGGCGGCGGCACACGGTGTTGTCTGCTCGGGGATGCGGACCGAGCAACAACCATCTAAGTTATGGAATGAATGGTGTGTGAATGAGAAGGAGTAGGGGTCAAGGTACAATAAGCCTTCAGGCTGCAGTGCACCACCTAGGGGGCGGTCGTCGGACCTGGGTGGGATGACCCCGAAAGGGTGAAAAAAAAAAAAAAAAAAAAAACTAGAAAACGAATGACATTTTGAAAAAATATATATAAAGCTTTACCCTTATTTTGTCAAGTAGAATCACCCCTTAAGTTTCGTGATCGATTTTTGAATCACCCTGTATAGATTAGGTACTTGGATAAAGTGACCACACGTCCCGATTTCGGCGGGAAAGTCCCGCTTTTTGGAGGTTTGTCCCGCGTCCCGTTGATTTGACAAAATATCCCGATTTTTTGAAAAAAGTCCCGATTTTAGTTGGGATGGGTTCTTCCATGAGGTAAAGACCTTTGGGAATAGGTATTTTGAAAAGTGCGGACCTTTTTTTTGTTTTGCTCTTCAAAGAAATTTTGGGGAAAAAAGGACAAAGAAAACCATGTCCTTTCACTTGTCCCGATTACAAGGATTAAAAATGTGGTCACTTTATACTTGGATAAATAAAACAAAACAGCAATTTTTATTTTTTATTAAAAAAAATAATTACTTCGGACACACAATAAATAATAAATATATAAATAAATTAATTAACAATCTATTCAAACTCAGTTACATATCAAGGTGAAAATATAATTTTTTAGTATTAAGAGCAAAAATTTAAAATACATATCTAAAGTCAAATATCTATAAAAAAAGTCGCTCAAAACACTAAACATTTGCACTATTATTAATCTACGAAACATTTTCTAATAAAAGTTCCAACTTATTCCATAACTTAGCACTTATAAACGTCTATTATACGCGAGTTATCCCAAGTTATGACTATAACAATTAACCATTTAAATTCCCCACACACTAACACCAATATCAAGTCTTTTATTTCTTAAAGCCATTATTTACAAGCAAAGTTAACTATTTTATCCGACGGTTACCTTTCAGTCCCAAATAAGCCTCTAAAACTTAAACCCATGACCCGGTAACGTGCTAATTTGTAAATACAGTCTCAGTCCTTTAAACCAGACCTGTGTGAAATTTCCTAACTACTATATCAGTTCTATTTTTCTTCTCTTTCTGGTACATCCTCCACCTTTCTTGAATCAACGTCTGGTAAGCTATACAACGGTTTGAAGCCTCCGATTAGCTGCGGCTTGAAATTTTCAATGTCAAACTCACTTGATGTGGCAAAAGGTAATGTTGTAGCTTCAGTTTCGTCAACAGGCGTGGTTTTATTTTTATCTCTAACGACTACCCATCCTTGATTTGGAGCTGCGTCTAACTTGACGCTAGCTTGAAATGGTGCTTGAAAATCTAATTGAGGAGGTACAGGTGCTGTATCTACATCACTGTCCACTTTGTGATTGAACTTGTGATTCGATGGTTCTGGATAGATCGGTTGAGAAACCCTAGGGGGACTCTTAAGGTTAGGATTTGTGTGCATAGTAGCATGGACCGTGATTTCCGAATCCTTAGATCCGTAGCCTGTACCCACGTTTTCCACAGTACCTGGACGTATTTCTGGAATAACAGGACTTCCATAATTAGGCATGGAATATTTATCCGCGTTCAAGTTAGGTTCTGTAGGTGTATATGCTATAGCAATAGGTTTCTCTGTATAAGTCTTAAGAGTTGCAGAGATCTGATTTGATCCATACTTTGAATTTCCTCCATTAACAATTCTAGATTCTATATTTTCGCTGACAGAATTCCATTGATTGTTAAAACCATACGAATCGTGACTTACCTCATCAAGCTTATTATTTAGTGACTCGGAACCTTTAACAGAATCTGGACGCTCTAGTGGATAAGGAAAATCAGATTTTATGGGAAAACTAACTGGCCTTGAGTGAGGTTTTAAAATGGGTGCGTCGTTGCGATCTTGTAACTCATAATTAAAGTCGTTTTCGATTTTAGAAGGTGGAAGGGGTGAATCGGCTCTAGTACCAACTACCACGCCCTCTCTCTTGTCTGTATCAATTGCATCCATTTTAAGTGGTGGAGTATTTACTGGATAAACTTTGTAAATTGTTTTCTCAGTGTTACCATCCTTATCAGGTTCCTGAGCAGCTACCCTAACAGTGTCTGACGCTACTTCCGTGTCCTGTTGATTTTCATTACCTTCCTTTTCTTTTTCATTTTTTGCCTGTATCATTTGTAAGGTCTCAACCTCAACATCACTATCCCCATTTCTTCTATTGGCAATATGTATATTAGGGGAGTTTGGTACAAGTTAAGTTCAGGGGCATTATTATTAAGTACCTCCTGGGGACCTCTCCGATTATCGTTTATATTGATAATTCTGTCCTCCGCCATAGGATTTTGGTTTTCCTCCAGGCTTTGTGAAGGCTGCTGAGCTAACGGTCGTCGTCCTTCGATATTAAAATTCAAAGGTTGTGGTACTAAAGGTCTTCGTTCTTCTATGTGGGGAACCTGGGGAGGAGGACCTCTTGGTATATTGTTTTTATGGTACATTTGGTATGACCGAGGTGGAGGGGGCATGAGCTTTTCAAAAAATCCAATAGGGCGGTTGGAAGGACGCTCCAGTAAAGGTTGCCTATTGAGTCTCTGATCAAAATAATATGGAGGAGTAGAATGTAAAGGATGATGATAATGATTTTTGTTTGGTCTAAACTGAGGTAATATATTAGGAAGGTTATCAATTCTCTTATATGCTACTTCCGGAGAAGGCCTTGGCGGACGGACATACTCTGGTTTTCCACTGTAAAAATGTCCTGGTCTAGGATCCCACGGAGGTCTCACAGGTCTGTCTGAGGGACCATATCTTGGAGGTAAAGCGACTATGTCGTTTTCTTTTGGAGGAGTTAAATCGCTCGGCAACTGATGATACATAGGTTTTGAGTTTAATTTAAGTACTTCTCTATTAGGTAGGGGAGGTGGTTGTTGAATTTCAAGCCCTGGTGGTATAATGTTAGATTGAACTTGTTTTTTGTCTTCGGGAAATACGATTTTATTTCCTTCGCCTTGAGGGAACTGAATATGTCCGTCGTGTTCTAAGCTGGCATCCATTACTTGGCCCGGCACCTTCTTTATACCGTTTACAGGCATTCCAATCGCTAGAGAAGCTTCGGAATTTTGAAGAGGCTGAATAGTAACGGCACTACCTGCGACTTCAGGCACTTGAGGTGGTTTTAAAGAAACTTGAGGCCTGTTTGTATCTAAATTACTACTGAAAGATGCTTCGTGGCCATATAAAGGTCTAAATGGTTTATTGTCAAATGGGCTTTCTTTCAAAGCAATACCGACATACTGGCCTCCATCTCCAACACTTTGATGATGACCCACGACAAAAGAAACAGTGTCTTGATCTGGAGCAATGTGAATGTTACTGGTGCTTGGTACCAATTGGGTTATAGGCTTTTGAAGATCTTGAGGTTGAGGAGGGAGTTCCACCACAAGTTGAGGGTTTTCTGGGCGAACTTTTTCGCTATTTAATTTCTCTCGCAGATTCTGGGTAGCTACAATTATAGGATCTCTGTTTAACGAAGGAGCATTGATATGGTTTTCTCCTAGAGGCAACGAGGTAACTCTGGAGGTTGCAGCTTTAGTAGTAGTGGTAGTAAAAGTAGTTGAGCTAGGTTTGGAAGTTGTAGTGCGCGTAGTTGTGGTAGTGCGCATGGTGGTAGTGGTTGATGTTGTAGATGTGGTACTTTTCGGTTTTTGTGTACCTGCTTCTCCGTAATTATTGGGCTTAACATTAAATGGTTTATTTTTGGTTAAATCCAAAGTTGGTTTCTTCTCTGGCTTAGGTTTTTCTTCAGAAACAGTCTTATTAACCAAACTAAGTTTAGTAACAGGCCTTAAAGGCTCAACACTTAGACTTTCATCCACCTTTCCATAAACTTTATTTTCAACAGCTATGTTGTCTTGTATTTTCTCATTACTATAATCATCCTCATCACTATATTCGTAGTTTTCATCCAATCCCATATTTGATCCAGTTAGTACATTTTTATGGGGACCTGCATGTATATTGGGGTAGTAGTTCGAAGTTGTTGTTACCACAGGCTTTTCTGTCTTCGGTGGTTTGGTAAATGGAGTTGTTGTAGTTGTAGTTGAAGTAGTAGATTTCTGCTTAGGTAAATTTTCAAATAAGCTCGATGGCTTTGTAGGTTTAGTTGATACAGTGGGTGCTACAGTTTCATCATAATCCCCAAATAGCTGTTCAAATAGGCTAAGTACTCTTTTAGTTGTAGTACTTGGTGAGCTTGTTGAGGTAAGATACACATCTTTAACACTTTTAGTAGTTAAATAAACATCTTTGACGCTTGGAGACGAAGAAGTCAAATAAACTTCTTGCGGTTTAGGTTTCTTTGTGGTTGTAGTGGTAGTCTCAGTGGGAGAGTCATAATATTCATACTCTTCGTTAAAACTGGGATGAGACATTCCTGAATTTAACAGATTCGCAGGTAAAGTTGTCAGCTCCGGATATCTTTTTACTGTGGTGGGTTTAGTTGTCGTAGTCGTGGTAACTCGAGTTGTAGCCATAGTTCTCTGGGTAGTTCTGGGGGTATAGTACGATGATGTAGTGTAATAAGATGGATTGGAGCTTGGTTTCTTTGTTGTAGAAGTCTTTTGAACTCCAAAAGTGTCTTTGTGGTTATGGAATTTATTTACACTGCCTTGAATTTTGGTACTGGCATATGAGCTAGAAATAAGCGGATAGACGTATTTATCAGGATTGTACTTAACAGGAAGATTTAGAAAATCGTGAAAGTTTGGTGTAAGCTGGTTAACATCAGCTTGTTTGTGGGTACTATAACTGGCCAAACTTCCATCTTTTCTATCGATATTTTTCTTATCGTAGATGTTATCGGATGATTCGTCGTTAACGTAATCATACAGATCATCGTTACCAGCCTTGTATGATGGCGACTTATGGCTGAAGTCAATGTTTCCAGTGAGAGGATCTTTTTCGACATAGAATGGTTTTCCATGATTGAATATGTTTTCTGGAAGGTTGTAGCCTGGAAGGACTAGTGGTGATGGGTTGGGTATTTCTTCGGAATCGTTGTTGTTGACAGATTTAGTCTAAAATTAAAGAAATAATGAAATATTATTTTAAATAATATATTAGGTTAGCAATAGCAAACTTTATAAATTATATAAGGTGATTCATTAAGTATTCTTAAAAATTAAAGTGTACAGGGTGTGCGAATTTCGATGCAATTGTAGGGTATCCTGGTTATTATTAGAGATAGAGACTTGCGGTTTTCGCTAAATGTTGCTACTTTTTGATAAAACGAAAGATAACACTAAAATATGTTTTATGAGTCTCTTCGTTTTCGAGATACAATGCGAAATTTATATAGTTGTTTTGTAACTTATAACAAAAGTAAAAACCAATATTAGTACACATTTTTACGAAAAGTGTTAAAAAGTTATTTGTTCTTATGATTTTTCTTATGGAACCTGATGAATGTATGTTTTTAAATAATTACATTATGGAGAATCAGAGCTTTTCCAAAATACACAGGGTGATTCAAAAATCGATCACGAAACTTAAGGGGGTGATACTACTTGACAAAATAAATAATAAAAATTAAAAAAAAACTTTTTTTTTAATTTTTAACACCCATAGTTCAAAACCTAAGACGTTTAAGACATATGTTTATATAAAGTTTTTTTCTTATTTTTTGTTGTAGAATCGTTTGGTAAAGTTTGTCGGTTGAGTTACTGGACACCCTGTATGTATGTAGGTAATTTGATTGAAATTGATGAAAACTTTGATGTCTATTGGTGCCTAAACGGTGAGGTTTATCGACTTTAATAAAGAGTACCTTATTTTTAAGTTTTTGATTGTCTATGAAATGGCGCCCCCAGCTTTGCGATATCTGTCAAAATAATAAAGTTATGATGTAAATAAATTTTAATTTTTAGGTAAAGTACCCTCTGGCGGTATTTAAAAAAGTACTTTTGTCTTAAAATTTAAGAATCTGCAAAGCTCGATTTGTGTTCCAAATATTAACTGGATTCGTTAAAAAATAAATCAACATGGCCAAGAACCAAAATAAAAATTGAACTTTGACGGCTTGTAACTCGAAAACGAATGACATTTTGAAAAAAAATTATATGAAGCTCTACCCTTATTATGTCAAGTTGAATCATTCCCTTAAGTTTCATGATCAATTTTTGAATGACCCTGTATAATACGTAGTATTATGCAACAAATATGGCTTTTTTATTAAATTCTCTTCGTGTAAAATAGACATATGTATAAAAAATTACCGTTTTTTCATTTTTTTCAGTAACTTCTTCACTCTCCGTATAGTCGTATTCGTCATAAAATACTTGTTTTTCCGTGTGATTTTTGTTGTCTATGTGACCTCCCATTAGCACTGCACCTTCTACATAGCTGAAATGTTGGATGATCCACCCCGTAGATATTATAATTTTTATGAGTGTCAGGGTTACGTGCTTTAGTTCCATTGTGACTCCTAAAAGAAAAAAAAATAAGATAATAAAATAATAGTATAGCGAGTTGTTTACATAATTTTGAAAGCTTTATAAACAGTATATTGGCAAAAAGTGCGATCTATTTTTGTTTGGTTTTGATTCGCATTCAAACATTTGAGCATAATTTAGCAGGTTTTTACTTTCTTGTTAATTGATTGTATAGAGACTGTCCCAAAAGTATGAAAACGCGGCTAAATATCTCGTAGTTAAAGTAAAACCCATCGTAACACATGTATTATGTGATCTTAACTTTAATTATGTTTTCTTAATACAAATAAAGAGTTTTTTGTTTACAAAAATCCATAGGTCAAATTTTTTCAAAAATGAAATCGAATACGAACTGTGGGTTGACGGACTAATTATGTACGTCCATTCTCAACAAAAACCACGATATGTCCAGTGACAAAATTTTGCAGAAAACAATAGCCGTCAGCCGTTGGAAAATTCATAGATTAGAATATTAGGCATGTATGTAAGCATGTAAAAATAACAGAGTCATTTTTTTCATTGCAGGCTATTTACAGGATTTGGGAGAAGGAAAATAAGCACATAGTCGATTTAGACGAAAATGATCATAGTAGTAGCACCAGTGAAGTAAAGGTGAAATCTAAATAATATTTGTACAAATATTTAATAAAAATGTGTTTCTTCCTTTCAGTAAACTTTGGTCTATTGTAAAAATTCAAGTTTTGATGAAATGAAAAGGAAAGGAAAATGGAACTGGAAAGAAAAAAAAAGCAAAAAAAAAAAAATTAAAAAATTTCAGAAAACTAGCCTATTTACAGACAAAAAAACGAAGGGAGAAAGCCAGGAAGAAGAAGAAACAATTTGTCCTCTTTGTCAAACAAAATATGGTAAAGATTTGGAAGCCTGGATACAATGCAACGATTGCAATACTCATACACAAAAGGTTTTTTTACTAGTAAACAATTATCTTTGTTATTTTAATACATTATGGTTATACTTTGTCAAAAAGTAAATATCTGGTCTTTTGCCCCAAGCATCGGACTTTTGCCCCGCATAGAATGGACTTTTACCCCATACTATGGGGCAAAAGTCGCATAAAACATCGATTGATTTTTTTTGTTCAAACTGCTAAACCCCTAAATTTGTGGGAGAAATTCCCTAAGTATTACTTTCAAAAGACTTTTGTTATCTAGTAAAAATAATTCTGCCTAAATATTATGGTAAATAAAAAATTGGTGAGCATTCTTTTGTTAAGTGCGGGCTTTTGCCCCGATCTACGCTACCTGGGCAGTCACCCTGTTTAAACATTTTTATACGTCAAATATTGTTTAAACAAATAACAATCAATTTTTAGTTTTTTTTTAAATTTTATTTTTACCTAAGCCTACATTTTTTTGTTATTTTGAGTTAATAGGTATTGTTCGTCTGGGAAAGAGAAACGAGGGAGCTCGAAAGACCATCGGCGGCATCACCAATGTGTACAATATAAAAGAACTATTTAAACTCTTTTTTATAAACTCATAAAAATACCAGGTTTATATGGAATCTAATTATGCACCAAATTAACCTAGAAACCGACATTCCCAAAGAATGTTTATATTTTGATAATAATTTAAATAAATACTTTCATAAAAAAAAAACATTTTTTTTATTTACACTGCATTGTTTCATTTAATAGGGTAATACTCGTGAAAATTTAAGGAGTAAATTTGACACACATATTGAAAAGCTTATTTCAGTATATCACATTAAAAAATTAGATCATTAACAATCTCATTAAAAAGCAGTGGTGGCGTATGAACATTCTTACTGTCCAACGGACATAAAAATCGTCACTAGCGACTAGGGTGGTCGTTAAAAATTATTTTTTTTGCAACGCCCCCTAAAAGCTTTCTTTGATGAAAAACAATGGATTTTTTTCTTGTTTTTTTTTTTTTAATTTAAAACAAATCGTGCGTCTAGACTATTTCAGTTAATTTTTGGGTATAATCATTAGGATGGTCGTTAAAATTTGTTTTTTGCGACGTCCCCTAAAAAGTTTTTTTTTGATGAGAAAACACTGATTTTTATTCTTTTTTTTTAATTTAAAACAACACGTGACTGTAGACGACTCTGAGTTAATTTTTGGTTACAATCATAAGGGTGGTCGTTAAAAATTATTTTTTTGGGACGGCCCGGCCCCAAAAAGCTTTTCTTTGATGAAAAAAACAGGATTAGTGAAAAAAATGTTGTATCCGGGAAATAGGTGCTGACATCTAGGGGCACCACAGGAGTGACAGGTGTCACGTTTGATTCTGAACCGGTTCTGGGACTATTCGCATGCGCAGTGAAAAAGCAGCTTTCGCGGTTAGTAAAATCCAGTTCTGTGTTCGCGGGTTACAATGGAATCAGTTCGTTACCGGTTCGTAACCTGATTAGCAGCTGAGATTTTTGTTAGAACTAAAAGTTCAGTTCGGAATTTCATGCGCATTGTCGACATGGTCAGCTGTTTTCTGTTTTTGTGTTACAGAAATAAAACGTTGTTTTACAGTTTATTTGTTTCTGCAACTTTTTATGTGGGTTAATATATACCTGTTGAATATTTTTTTTTATATTTTTGTGATTCTGAGCGTATAAAAACAAAGGATTTTTAATTCTATTCCGTATGTATCTCTTTTTACAGAGAAATGTGTCCTTAAAGGACGGTTATAAGAATGGGGTTTTCTTAAATACCTTTTATAGTTCTTAGTTTAATGTTTTTTTACTAATTGGGGGTTCCACACATATCCTGGTCGTACCTTGTTACCTTATCTATCTTAACGAAGATTAAAAACTATAAGTCTGTTTAAAAGCCACTGATACGCTACTGGCACCATTCCATAAAACAAAGTTAGCGGTACCGGCGAACCGCTGGCAGTACCAAAACAAAACGAAAAAACGTGTATACCGCGAA
Source organism: Listronotus bonariensis (assembly GCA_014170235.1). NCBI lineage: Eukaryota > Metazoa > Arthropoda > Insecta > Coleoptera > Curculionidae > Listronotus > Listronotus bonariensis. The sequence goes on from JACEGR010002372.1 coordinate 99,835, forward strand.
CGTCTATTTGCATAGTCCTCGGTGCCGTTAGTCGAGCAATGAGGAACTCGCTTTTCAGCACTATTTGGTACTAATTGTTACGATTAATATTGTTTTAGTGGGGCGGCGAATTTGGTTTTCGTTACAATGTAGAACTTGGCCTCAAAAACAATTCTGATTTTGGTAGTGCCCTACTTAAAATACGGGGTAAAAAAATAAAAATGTCAAAAGAAGATAATTTTTTGTTTTAAAATAAAGGGTTGTTTGCTGTTTAAACATGGGGTCAAAAATCAACACTTACAAAGATGGGAAAAATATAAAATAGAACATTGATATTTTTTATCTTTAAAACAAATAAATATTCCAAGTGTTACAGAATGTTGTTAAGAAAATTTAAGGGCAGATTCTACCCATATAACATTTTTTGCCGGCAAGGCATTGGCAAAAAGGTATCAAAAAGATCATCAAAATGGGCAATTGGACGTTATTGGGCCACGTGTTGCAGAAAATGTGATGGCATCCATCATTAATAAGTTATAATGAAAAAAATGCATTTAGGATAATGGCATCCATCATTAATAAGTTATGCTGAATAAAATGCATTTAGGATGATGGCAACCATCATTAAAAAGGTTTTGGCAAAAATATGCCTTTTAGATGATGGCATTACATTATTTTTTTCCTTATGACAATAAAATGCATTTTTTACCGTCCAGGGAACTAAAATGTGCATAAATAATGCACATGCATAATGTGTGTTTATGTACAGGGTGTTCCATATAAAATTAAATACTATAATTTTGGAAAAACCATAAGAGATACAAGAAAAAGTTAAATGCAGAAGTTGTTCAGTGAAATGTATTTTTTTAGTATTTTTATTGTATCTCTTATGGTTTGCCCCAATTTAACTAACTCTCTATTTCTTATAATTACCGAGATAGCAATGCTAAAGCATCGAATTTGTAACACCCTGTATATATTTTTTAAACTACGAGGCAATATCAAATAAAGCCATGTTACAAACGTGTGTATTAGCAGACAACTAAAATCTTTTCTTAAAATTAATTTTAGTCCTGACACCTAATAATTAACATTTTATTTTATTTTTTTATTAAATCGGTAAAATATACAGCTGATAAAAATGATTCTAAATTAACCAAAATATTCAAATTTATTTTTTTCAAGTCATTGCACAAGTTTTTTTTTGTAAAGTTAGTTAACAAGAATGATAGAGGGAGAATATTTCGGTCCCTTCCACAAGGTTGTTTTGTAATTGCGGAACGGGCTTATTCATGAGATAATTTATATTATATATTAGATCGCAAGACCTATAAATTTAATCGATTAAACTACCCAAGAACATTTTGAGCAAAATTTTACTTGGAAGATAGTTAAATGTACAATAATTTATTAAAAACACGAGACCGCACAGCGGTAGAGGGTTTTTATTTTAAAATCCAAAGCTCTAGACTGCGAGCGGTCTAGGGTTTTTTTAACACGCTTTTTTTTATTGATTTTTATTTAACACGCTTTTATTAACTTGGGTTGTAACTATCTATCCATCTATCTATCCATCTATGAATGTAACGGAATCTTTGAGCCTAATTTTAACCAACTTCCAGCTATTCGATTTCTTTGAAACTTTGCACACGTATTAAGGACCCATGACAATGCAATAATCTGCAAACAGTATCCCGTTATCCTGGTTTGGATCGCCAGGAAAAAAAAATCCATTATATTATTATAACCACTGCTTGATACCACCAAGTGTCATCTGTCACCTGTACGTCCCAGTGGTACCAACCACCGGCCATTTCAAGAGTTCGATCTGAATCGATTTTACTCAAATTTTATATTAGGTTATTTTCAGAAAGTCCATCTGAAAAACTTTGCTACTCTTGACAAAATGGCGAAAAATTTTTTAGTGGGTTGCCATCTGTTGGCAACATTCCAAACTTTTATACATACATAAATGCATATCGAACTAAAAATGAAAAATAAATAATAGTTTAAAAAACTAAAAAACACGCTTTTATATGCAACCGAACTAAAAATTAGAAAATAATTTTTCATTAAAAAAATATTGTCACTTCATAGTAAAAAGCGTGGGGTGCATTTTACTATTTTTTCATAACTTTTCCATCATAGATATTGGCAAATATAATAATTATAACATTTAATATATTAAGCACCCCACGCTTTTTACTATGAAGTGACAATATTTTTTTAATGAAAAATTATTTTCTAATTTTTAGTTCGGTTGCATATAAAAGCGTGTTTTTTAGTTTTTTTAAACTATTATTTATTATTTTATTTATTAACTTGGGTTGTATGTGTGTTTGTATGTATGTATGTATGTAACGGAATCTTTAAGCTTAATTTTCACCAACTTCCAGCGATTCGATTTCTTTGAAACTTTGCACACGTATTAAGGACCCATGACAATGCAATAATCTGCAAACAGTATCCCGTTATCCTGATTAGGATCGCCAGGATAAATAAATTCCTTTATAGATTTTCTGTAAGAGAGTAACAGAGAAAAAGCTAGTGCGCGATCTGCGCATGCGTGCAGTTTCGGACGTTCTCTCAGCATAAGGCTGACAGAAACTTGTTCGAAGTAATTGCGTTCTGAAACCCCATGCAACAGTGAAGCTTTAAATGAAATGATTAGATTACGAAATAGTTCGTGAAACATTTCAATATCACATGTCCGCAGAAAACTAATTAATATATATTGAACTAAAAATGAAAAATTAATAATAGTTTAAAAAACTAAAAAACACGCTTTTATATGCAACCAAACTAAAAATTAGAAAATAATTTTTCATTACAAAGATTTTGTATTACAGTAATAAAAGGTCAGACAATGAATCATAATTATATACCTCAAATAGAATTATAATAAAATTTAAGATAATAACAGAATAATTCACTTCAGAATAAAACCGTGGGGTGCTTAATATATTAAATGTTATAATTATTTCATTTGTAAATATCTATGAGGGAAAAGTTATGAAAAAATAGTAAAATGCACACCACGCTTTTTACTCTGAAGTGAATTATTCTGTTATTATCTTAAATTTTATTGTAATTCTATTTTGAGGTATATAATTATGATTCATTGTTTGACCTACTGTAATACAAACTCTTTGTAATAAAAAATATTTTCAAATTTTTTAGTTTGGTTGCATTAAAAGCGTGTTTTTTTAGTTTTTTTAAACTATTATTTATTTTAAATTATTTTTCATAAAACTATTTGCCAAGCCAATCTTGCAAAAAATATTTGGGTAGTTTAATTGATTTAAATTTGTTGGTCGAGTGGTAAACGGCTAGTTTATTTCCTGAAACATACATTAAAGCCAACAACACATAATTTTGCTAATAATACAGTTTGACATTTTCTTTCAATTTTAACAACTGGTTTTGAATAACAGAAATTAATTTGCTGTTAAACAGCACATGTGGTTTAATCACTTATCTAAACAAAATTTATTCAAAAAATGGTGGTTTCTTATTGGTCTATTTCGTAATGAGGGAAATAATCTAAATTAAAAATAAAAAAATATTTAAGATAATAATACAACAGTGATTTTTTATAAATACCCTGTATATCTTATAAGCTTATCATGTGGCTCATTTCATTCCCACCTACTCCGAATTAAAACATGAATGGAAGAAGATAAATAAGTATAAAATAATGAGTGAAATTTTTATGATTGTTAATTGCGTTCATTAATCAATATTCCAAAGTAACTCGCCAATTACTTTTAAATTGGTAAGTATTTATAAATTTCTATTCTAATCATATAAACCTAATTAGTGACACACATACATACAGCAACAAAAAGTCAACAGATAAATATGACAGGTACCCTGTAGTAGCAAAGTTCAAAGAAAATAAAAAGGAATTCAGAGTAACACAACCGCGTTGTCTAAAACACGAATGACTGAAAACTATTCGACTAAACACTATCAAAATCTCTAAAATAAAACGAGTCCAAACCAATAATATGTGAAGTCTCTAAACTAACCAAAAACATTAACAACTGGAAATCCTTGCAAAATATACAACCAAAATGAAAATGGCAAATTTTCACGATTTTTACCAAACAAAGCTTCGACAAGGCACGACTCTGTCATCAGCTGATAATGCTACCAACATTTAACATAACTGCCAACCGAAATCGTAATTCTCACACCCTCACGTCCCTGACAAAAGCTATCACCGGTCTTTCTTATGTCTAAACCCCTTCTCATAAAGAAACTCTGATCCAGACAACCAGGTAAAAAGAATTACCGAAGTTGCCAGCTGGCAGAGGAAGGAAAATTACACTTACCCTACCCGAGAGAAAAAGTAAATTTCCTCCCAGGGAAGAAAAGTGCTGTTTTCCTCCCTTATATAGGAGAGGAAAAGTCTATTTTCAATGAAGGTAGTAGAAAAAAATATTTTTAATATAAGTTTTAAAGTGTGTAATGTAAATTTGTTAATCCCTTGTATGACTTGGACTGAGGATGGTTTTAACGATGATTTTTTTCAGTTTCTACAAACAATTTGCTACTTCATTGGGTATTTAGGGTCCAGATTCTGCTCAAGTGGACACTGCTCGCAAAACATAGCATGTTTCAAGCTTCCTAACTTCAGTGTGCATTGTGATATTGTATTTTTGTGACTAGAGCAAACACGGACAAAGAAAAATGTGAAAATTGTTTCACGTCTGTATCATACCTAAAGTGTAGGTGTGTGGGCGCATCAGACTTGGTCATAACGGTTCACCGTATTGTATACAAATTAAGCTCAGTGAGATCCTCTTGTCTTGGTCAAGGTCAAGGTGGGACCTTGCGTCTAATTGACCCACTTTTGAGCGCACCAGGAAACCCATACAAAAAGTTAAATATTCGTGCTCGATGTTCCGCTCTGATGATAGCAGGAATTCTGACTGATTGCTGTTGAGGTGTATAACTTTCTTTTTAGGGCTTGATTATTATTTATCGAAGAAGGTACGGTCGCGTTGTAACTAAAAGCTATTAAGAAGATAAATTAAAAGAATAAAATTTATTTACGGGGTGCGTCAAAAACATTTGTTTGTTGAAATCAGAGTAAAATTTGTATCCTCTTCCCTATCAACAGAAACGTTAAAAGGTTCGGTAATTTTCTAGGAAGTGGTTCCGATTTTGACGAAATTTGGTATACGGGGGTTTCTTAAGGCGCTGGTAACAAATCTGAAAGAATTTTTTGGCGGAAATGTTTAGTTCTCGAGATATCCATCATCAAAGTTGAAATTCAAACAATATTTCATTTTTTTTATAAAAATCTTTAAAAACTGACGACAAAATATCAACAAGCAATTTTTAAAAACAAAATCACAAAACACTGTTGGTTTGTAAGTTTAAAATAGAAATACCAAATTCGTGGTTTCTAATGTCAGTTCTGTCAGCTCAAAAGTAAAGTCCAGGTGAACACGGATTCAGCACGTGAAAACTTGTCAATTTCCAAGTTTGTGAATGCCGCTACGACAAATTTATTGCCAGAACAGTCCAGTGCTTGCTACTACAAACAGTATAAAATCTTTGTCAAATAATGCTAATGTAAATAATGACATCAAAACTAAATTTTACAGGAACTGTCAAGGAGATAAGCTTTTTAATAAAGAGCGCTTTATTTTTTATGTTTGTCCGATAATATAGGTTATGTTTGTGACGTCACTTTTTTGCCATAAAAATAAAGCAATACTTGCATAAAATAGAATAAAATCACTTTAAAAAAAACATTAACAAATTGTATCTAAGCCTTAATAACGATTTAAACGTAAATTCCCTTTACAAAGATTTCCAAGGGTCAGTGACCCCTGTTGACAGGTTTAAAATTCTCTGTACTACACTACTAATAACTACTTAATTTAGCTATACACAGTAAAAACTAAACATGTATAAAAGTCAAATGACTAAAAAGCAAAAAATAACATCGAAACCGCGAAAAAAGCTTTCAATTCGATTGTAAACAAAGAATTAGGGAAAAAGACTACGTCACAAAACTTAGTGAACATAGACTTAAATGGAATCAAGCGCTCCTTATTAAAAAAATCTCCTTGAGGAACTGTAACTTTACCGTACTAGTGCAGCAAAGTGGAAGCAACAGCACTAAAACTAGTGCGTTCAAAATAATTTAATTATGAAAAATTTAAATAGAATTTAGGCGTCTTAAAAAAAATATTTATAAAACAAATGAATTAACGAATTGGCAAATAGGGGTCAACGGGTTTAACCGTTATAAAACTGTTGGCTTTTCTAAAAAAGCTGATTCATATCGCAAAATTTTAGTATGATGCCATATTTGAGTTGAAGCGATGATTAAAAAGAAAGTTACCTTAAGTTTATATGACCTATTAGTGTGACACAAATTGGATATAATAAGTTTTCTGTTTAATAATTTAATTTATAGTAATTGGTCTTTTATTGTTTTTGTTATTATGTATTTCACAGCCATTTTACTTTTTACCTTAGTCAATGGCGTAACTACGTAACAAGCGCCCTGGGGCAAAAACAAGGGGGCCCCAACTAGCCCCACAATTTGAAATGCTTCGGACCCGTACAAATGCTTCGGACCCGTATAAATTTTCATTACTCCCATTATTTATACTTTGTATGTCACACTCCGAGAGGGCCCCTGAGCTTGAGGGCTCCGGGGCACTGCTCCGTCTAGCCTCATAGTAGCTACTGACCTTAGTTTAAAAGAAAGATAATCAGTGGCGACTGGCGGTTTTGTCTAATAGGGGAGCTTAATATACAAAAGCAAAAAATACAACATACCGTCAAATTTTTTCAATTTAATTGCTTTATTAAGTCAGCTGACTTTGCCAAAATCGTCAGCAAAAAGTAGGGGTTGTGCGAATTGGATTTCCTTTCTAAGATCGTTAATGAAAATATTATAGAGATAAGGACCCAAATGATTACCCTGAGGGACTCCCGATGCAGTATGCACCTCTTGTGAAACAAAACCTTTTACTTTTACAAACTGTTTTCTATTATTCAAATAAGATTTTAACCATTTAAGCAATGTACCAGTAAAACCAAAGGCTTCTAGTTTTTCCCTAAAATATTTAATTAATCAAATAGGTAACCCTGTAAATTTTCTTTTTCTACTACTGTATAAATAAGAAAACTTTGTGGTCCTAGCAACGCGAATGATAACGAAAGAGAACCTTCGTGTTACCTGGTTGCTAAGCGTCGCTAGCTACGAAAGTAATATTTTCAGCGCCTGGACAAAAGAAATTGGAGGAATAATACTTGAATTAACAGTTTTTAAATTTGTTGTTGGGGTATCGTTATCACCTTTAACTACGTTAATATTCATATTTTTCACTGTTACTTCATTAGAGGAAATATTGGTAGGAATATCGTGTAAAATCTTCTTTGAAATTTCCACCTTATTACTATAGGATTCTGCAATATATCCCTCCGCAACAGAAGAAGACTTCCAACCTCCATGCCTTTTTAAGTCCAAAATATCGACATCCGAAGCATTGGCAAGGAACGTAGTTGACGTTTTTCTAAAAGAATGGCCAGTGTATCTACTGATGGCTTCAAGCTTCAAAAACTTCGCAATTTCTTTAGGTACATTTGAAATAGTGTGCTTTCCAATTACTTGATTAACACATTTACCTCTTTCATAACGATACAATAAGCGCTCATCTAGAGCATTCCTTGGTCTCAGCTTAATATATTCCTGTAGAAATCTGACATAAGGAACTGAGCCTTCATCGTTGGTTACTACAAAGTTTCTTTTAACTTTATTTTTAGACTCCACTATTTTTACCCTAGCCACGTCATTTCTTATTTCTACATCAATTAGCTTCATTCTGTATATTTCGTCTGTCCGGCATGCCCCAGCCACTCCCATAATGGCTATTACTTTCATCGCTAAGTAACTTTGATCAGGCGCGTTAAGTATAAACTTTATGATTTCTTCTTTTTAAAAAAATTTGACTTTTTTGCCTCATAACCATCGTTTTTCCTTTTAATAAAAGCAACTAGTTTCTTGAATTAAGAAATATCTTGATTTTTGTTTACGGAAATTGTTAACTTGAGCATGGAATATACAGACCAGAGGGTTGGTGGTGATAAAGACTCGGATTTTTCTTGAAAATACGCCAACATCACATTCTCGTCAATCCGCCCTCACATTTTTTGTAGCAAGCCATTCAGAAAACGATTTGTATGTTTGATGGTACCTCTCTTTAGATTTGTCTGGCAGAAGTGAGGCACACGCAAGGTCAGCTGCCTTTTGGATGCCATTTTCATATTCATTTAACATTTTAAAATGGGAATGGATTTATACTAAATTAACAATAATTCAATATCTGACAAGTGCTGATGACAGACAATGTCAACAATAAATGTGTTGCTATGGATTAATTTTTAACACGTAAAATTTCAAAATCTCTGATATTTCTATTAAAACATGATGTTAATGAGTAGCAGAAAAATATAATACATTACACGATGCGAAAGGCCTTTCAAGTGTTCGGAGGTTTAAATAGCCTCGGCTTCGCCTCGGCCATTTAAAAACCACCTCACACCAAAAATTAAACTTTCGCATCTTGTAATGTAAATAACTATTTTTTCTGAAAGGGTAGGAACCCTGCCTTGGGAACCGCCTTCAATGAGTTGGAAGAAAAATAAAAGAACACAATAGCTACTAAAACAAATAGGTGATAAAAATAGATATTTTAAAGGAATTTTGTCTAACTCTGTCCCTAACGAGCACTTGTCTCATAAATAAACATAGAATACGGTAATAAGTAACAGTTCATTGAAAATTACCAGTCGCCAGCAGATATATCTTGTACCGTTCTTATAGTCATCATTTTACTGTTTCCCACATTTTTATAATTGCAATACAAGATCCTAAATAAATGCAATATCTCTCTGCAGTTATTAATTATAACCTACTTTATAGCTTCTTTATAGTTTTATACAGGGTCAAGAATAAAGGAAAGTATTTTACATTTTTAGTAGAAAGGATAGGTTAGAATATGCAAAATGGCAATAAGGCAAAAACGCATTTATTCGCATATTTTTTAAAATCATTAAATTTTTCTAAAGTCCGTTTTACAGTCGGCAAGTTCTCTCTCTCTCTCTCTCTATTTTTTTTCTTGGTTTTGGTCCCTTCAGGTCCAATCCACCACTCTCCCCTTCCGGACTATGCTTTCCAGGGCTTCGTTGGCGGAAAATCTGGATAATCGAGCTCGTAGCTCCCGGAAATTCCAAAAGAAAACAAATAATTCAACAATCGATGCAATGCATAAATTGTCGGCTGTCAAATCAAGATCTGCTACTGGTGTTACGTATAACCTTCCCTTTCACTACTGACAGTTCCCATGGCACGCCTATCTATTTCCGGCCATTTGAGAAATACCTCGTGTTCACCACCAAACAGGATACCATCAGCTTATAGGAATCTTCGGTCACAGCGCTTAGATCCTGAAGAAAGATGCCGTCAATTTAGCGTGAATCTTTCCTTGATCCCCGAAGGTAAAAAACGGTCGTACGACACCACTAGCCGCCACTCCGGGAAGAACTTTGTAGTCCTCGACGCACTTCCGCACTGTCCGGAGGTCAAACAAAGAGTTTAGTCGGCAAGTTCTTTCTACAACTTGCAAGAAACTCGTAGTAGACATGCGCAGTACGCGAACAGCTGATTTTTGGCAGCGTATTCTGCAACTTTATTGCGACTTGCAACTTTACCAGTTGGACCGATTTTTCTGGCAGTTGCAACTGCAAGTCTGGGAAAAAATGGTTATTTTAGTGGTATAAACCCCACCCAGAGTTACTAGTTGAGTAACCACCACCTTCTTGCTTTTTTCTTGAATTTTCATCCCCCAGGAGGGTAGCGGCAGCAATAATATGGCAAATTGTAGCCGCGGTGGCTCTTTTTCGTTTGATTTTTTAAATTTTTAACAGCTATTCTAAATACCGGTCAATAGCTAGGTTAGGTTCTAACTTTATTTTCATATTTTTGCACGTTGGTACCTTGCCCTATTTTTGTAATATTAAAAAGCGAATTGCCGACTGTAAAACGAATCTGCAATAAACTTGCAGCAAGTTTATTGTTGAAAGAAAGTTGCTGCAACAAAATTGCAGAAAGAACTTGCCGACTGTAAAACGGACTTAAGGAACAAAGAATGAAACATCTCTTCTACGTGGCGCAGTGAACAGAGCTTTGATCTTCTAAGCCAGAAGTCGCCGGTTCGATTCCTAGCGGGGGAGGCATATTTAGGTAGTGGTTATTTAAAAATAATGACCGTGGTGGCACTACCGCGTTGTCAAAAAGGTGCTGTGAAATGCATAACTGCATGTTTCAGTGCTTAAACAACGTTGACGGAACATGGGGAACGATGGGTTAAACATCTAATAACTCGACAACCACGGTACTCCGGTATTTAGGCATATGCCTTCGTGGGATGTCAAAAGGTAAAAAAAAATCTTTCTATTTTTTTTTTTTTGATGATGATTTGATAAAGAAAAAACAAGATTCTTTTGTGATATGGGTAGGTTTATCTTAGGACATCCTATCCTGTATATAGGATGTCCGAACAGTCAACGATAATAATAAAAGGGCTGATGAAACAACTCATAAAGATCCAGAAAAGCATGGAGTGACCTCAGTAAATAATCATTTGTTTTTAAGATATTGGCATTTTAAATTCGTTAAAATCGTCTTTTTTGATTCACACCTTATTAATTTCATAATTTTAAATTTATATTTTAGTTTTGTAATACTAAATAGCCACGTTCTTAACCAAAGAGTAACATTAAACTATAACGCCCCTCAGAAAAATCTACAGTGTGTCCACGAATGGACTAAACTATACCTTTAACTTTTGCATTTTTAATATTTCGAAAAATATTTATACATTTTTTTGCTTCATCTGAAATAACAGAAGCGATAACATAAATCGCCATATGATATACAGGGTGATTAAAAATTGTAAAAATGGTATTAAAGTGCCAATTTCTCGAAAATTTCTCGTTATTTTTATTTTTTGGATGTCTATGAGTTGTTTTACTAACCCTTTCAATATTATTATCGTTGACTTTCTGGACACCCTGTATATACTAGTAAAGATGAACCAGAACTAATGAAGAATTAAAAATAATTTCAGCTTAAAAATGTTTCCATAAATTTTGGGCTATAACACAAAATAACAAATTTTAAAGACCTCAATCATTAGACAATGTAAGCTTTATTCTATTTTTATTTAAATTTACGTAAAGTTTTCAATTTTTGGCACATATTTCGCTCTAAAATACTTACCTAAAAACGCTCAATCACTAAAAATAACAATTTTATTCCAAAGCACTCCAACCCACTAGAATCGAAAGTATTCCTAAACTTTTGTATGGGCACTTTACACAAATTATCCAACATTTAAGACCGATTTCTTCATTTTTATCACCTGCAAATGATCACCATCTTCATAAACATTCAATAATATTCGGAAATATCTTCTAAAATTGGTTGTTTCTTCAAAAAACAAAATTTAGAATGTACAATTCATTTCCTTCCGGCGAATTTATCGTTGAAACTTTCTCAACCACAAAAACAAATTTTAAATTTTCTCGAAAAAATATTTTTTCTGATAAAAATCATTCACCGACTACTGACGAATCGACGAAATATCTGGTTGCTTTCTTCGCCACGCTCTTAAAGAAGAAAGGTTCAAAACGGAACCACGAAGAAATAAATGCAGAGTACTGGCATTCACCTGACGAAGAACGTAACCGATATCAAAACTTCTAGTGATTAATTTTTTCGCTTCAAGTGGACGTTTGCTTCTTGAGGTTTCCTTCTTCCTTGCGGTGTAGTTTTCGAAGTGAAGATACGATTTTCCGTAAACTTCCGCCACTTAAATAATTTAAGTAATTTTGAGCATGAAGAAACGAACAAAGTGGGAAGTTCGAGGATTTGAAGGTGTACCGTATAGGGATGCATAGGTGTGGAGATACTTATTAAAAAGTTATAGATGCTCTGTTGTACGGCGATGAGCAAGAAAAGGAAGTATTTCTATTAACAAAGGATCATTAATAAAACGAACATCTCTTCTTTAAGTGGATTGACTTTAAAAACTGCAAAATTAACCCAACAAAAAGATTTTTTTAATTAATAAATAAATTATGTATGTTAAAGGATTAAACGCATATTTATACTTTTCAAACCATATTATTAACATTGGTATTTAACTAACATTCGAGCAATTTTTTAATCTGTTTTATTTATAATGGCGGCTAAACAACATTATTTTATGTTTTTTTACATAATTTAAAGGAAATGGCCTTTTCCTAACATTTTATTCATACAAATCATGCAAATCCAAATTAAGTCAAACAAAATGTTAATTATGTATTTTTGAAAGAATAAAAATAAAATGATGGTAAAATTAGCTAGGTTAATTTCGACGATTTCGACCGAAGGTGATAAATTCAAATTTCCCGCTTAGCCGAAATACAAGATTTGACAATTTGACAGATGAGGCAACCTTGCTTTTGTTTGGCCGCTTTGTGCAATTGTTTTCTACGTGGTTTTCTAGCTTTTTAGTTTCTTTTTAAAGAAAAGAGTTTTTAGCAGACATAATTAAGTGTATTTATTACCTAATTAGTGTGTGTTGTGTAATTAATTGGTGATGGCTAGTCAAGAAGGCGGGTTATTCAAGTAGACTGTTAGGAGCTGTAAACATTTCGTTTAAAATCTTTTAAATTTGTAGTTACCTAAAAAATTATATGAAATGAGGGAGTTGCCTTATTAAAAGTTTTAAAGACGTCTTAATAAAAAAATTATATATATTTAATAGTTTTTTTTTGACATTTAACTCCTTAAAATATTTCTCCCTATATTTTGGATCTGAAAATTGAGTGTAAGTGTCCCTTAAATACTTACTATTTTAAAGTGTTTTCTTTTGATTTACTATCTTTTTTTATTTTATTACATACTTTTTATTTTTTTTGTTTATTGTTACTGTATAAAAATTTATATTATGTAATTTTTTTATTGATAAAGTTTTCCTGCCTTTTGTTCTCATTTTTTTCGATTACAAAATTCTAAATATGTTATTTAACTTTTGGGACATTCAACTTATAAAACTTGCAATACTTATTTAATGATAAATGTCATTATCCTAAACGCATTTTTTGCCAATAACTTATTAATGATGGATGCCATCACATTATCTGCAACACGTGGCCTAATAACGGCCAATTGCCCACTTTCGCGCCTTTTTGATACCTTCTTGCCAATGCCTTGCCATTAAAGAGTGTTGGCAATGCCAGTAAATTAAATGTACAACGCCGGCAAAAAATGTTATATGGGATGACTTAAAAAAACAGTCATGATTTGCTTTTCAAACGTCTGCTTTCTCAAAATTCCTACACAACACAATTTTTCAGCTGTGAACAAATATTTTTTTGTTTTATTGTTTTTATTGATTACAAACATTATTCTTAATAAATTTTTCTAATGACATTTTGCTTAAAAATGAAAAAGTAAGGTAGTTTACTCTTGGAAAAAAAATCATGTTTTTTAAGTTTTTGGGAACCCTGTATACAAAATCAAAGTTTCTCCCCGTGAATCATATTTTTTTTATAAGCAAACATTTTTATAAGGAATAGCTTATTTTCTAAAAATTAAATTTTTGGTCCATTTTTTGTCCTCCTGTAAACCCCATCCGTGGACAGCCTGCAGTATTTCTTTTAAATAAGCGTTACCGTTACCGTATGAGTATAAATAACCATGGTAAAACTGCCCAATGGTAACTTGCGGTCCTGTTGTGTGGATGGTAACTAGGTCGAATAATGAATATAAGTCTTTAGGCTAATGACATCGCTATAATAATACGGTTATTAAAAATATTTAATTTAAATATTTATTAGGTATTATTTCGATTAATTTTTTTAAATAATTGGTGAGAGAGTAGACGTAAACGATTGTATCTATACATCTCACGATTTTACTTCTGTCGCTATTAGAAATCCTGTTGTAATCGCAAAAAATTGCTACTGCAGCTTTTTTACGAATATAGATAAAAAGTCTGGAAAAAATAGATGAATGTTCGAAAAAGATGAATTCAAAAAAATTAATTACTAATTTTAGGTTTTAATTAACCTTGCAGGGCACAGCGAAAACTAAAGGAGATAACTAATCTGATTGCGCAATCTCAATTTTGATTTTTGAAAAAAATCAGTGTTGAAAGTAAATCATGGCTAACTTAATTTGTTTTGAAGATACAGGGTGTTTTTCAAATTTTGTCAATTTGGCCAGGTATAGAAGGAACAGTTTAAAAATGTAAATTCAATGCTTTTTGATAAGAAAAAAAATCACAAAAAGTTTAAAGCAAATAAATCGACATTAACATTATTATTTTTTATTGTACAAAATAAACTAAATTGTCAGCTTGTTTGGTTAATTCGGTAGTATTCTAATCAGTAATCCGATGATTATTATCTCATATGATATACAGGGTACGACAATAGGTATTATTTTTTAAATGGAATACCCTGAATATTATATCACCACCAACAAAATCATTTAAAATGCTTTAAAAAATACTACATTTGATGTGTCTATCTCAATTAGTTTCGGAAATAAGACCATCCAAATCTGAAAATAATTTTAAATTTTTAAATGTATAAAATAAATAAATACAACATAAGGTTGCGACACATCCTCAACTTTTAGGCGGTTCGAGGTCGGGGATGCAAGGAAGGGCACTCCACGGAGAAAAGTTGGCAAGACTGGGTAAAACCAAAGCTGATGGTCAATCCAGTGGCGTCTAGAATTTGCGCATTTCATTTTGCATTGTTTTGAAAGTGATATTTAAAGATGTAATTTCAAATGTTTTTTATTTAAAGTAAAAGAATTTACAACTTAATAATAATTAAAAACTGTTGTGTAAACGGTTGTTCTACTAATACAATGAACTGTATATCTCCGGCACTGAACAACATGGCAAAAAGATGTGACGTCATAACACGTCAACGCAATATGGCCGAATTTCGCGACCCCATATAGACCGACTTTGCGTTTAACAAGAAAATGTAATGTTTTTAAAATGTTTTGAACCGTATATTAACAAAAATTGCATTAAATATTGCGCCAAAAAAGTCACATTGCTACGTCATGCGTAAAGCGAACCAATTTGGAATCGCTGTTGATCCTACCTTCTTGTAATCTTTGTATCATGGGATGTATCTGTGAAAAAGAGTGTAACTTGTTGCACCTGATTGTCTGTAATACTGTCTATAAAACCAGTCGTACAGCAAGTTGTATAATCAATGGGCCGTTTTATAGTTTGGTGTTGAAAAATCATACCTAGAAAAACAAGATTTTTAAGATGTTATTTTCAAATTATAAAACAGATGTAAACCAGAAGTCAAAACTAATAATTCATTGTTGAAAATTAAAACTATAAATCAAATTTATTGGCATAGTTCTCCCACCTGTTAACGTGCTGGCACGAAAATGATTTTTATCGGCAATTTTCATTTACTTAAAACTATTTTTGATTCATCGGGAAATGAGCTTTAAAATTTTACTGCCGAATTTTACGAAGTGCTATAATAAATATTTAATAAAGATCTTTAACGTCAAGGAAGCCAAAGTATTAAAGATCAGCATTTCCTATTTCTTCGTGCGCAAAGTTGAGCTTTGCGCACGACATTTTCGTAAGAAAACGGTATTGGTTGTTACAGCAACAACAAATAAACGTCGGCTGTCAAACCAAGATCTGCTACTGGTGTTGCGTATAACCTTCACTTTCACTACTGACGGGTCCCATGGCACGCCCATCTATTTCCCGCCATTTGAGAAATACATCGTGTTCACCACCAAACAGGATACCATCAGCTTATAGGAATCTTCGCTCACAGCGCTTAGATCCAGAAGAAAGATGCCGTCAATTTAGCGTGAATCTTTCCTTGATCCCCGAAGGTAAAAAACGTTCGTACGACACCTCTAACCGCCACTCCGGGACAAACTTTGTAGTCCTCTACGCACGTCCGCACAGTCCGGAGGTCAAACAAAGAGTCCAAATGCACACCTTAGGGTATCAAACAAGAAGAAATAAGGGTGCGTTTTGTCCAGGTGACCAAACCAGAATTAAAAGGGTCAAAAGAGGTAAACTTTTATTAGGTACCCAAACAAGAAACCAAGTCTTCTGTATTTCAAAAGTTAAGACATTTAGGACTTAGGTTTATTTCAAAGTCGGTCTATATAGGGTCACGACATTCGGGCATATTGCTTTGCCGTGTTATGACGTCACATCTCCCATTTTTCGGCCATGTTGTTCAGTGCCGGAGATATACAGTTTATTGTATTAGTTGAACAACCGTTTATACAACAATTTTTTGACTTATTATTAAGTTGTAAATTCTTTTACTTTAAATAAAAACATTTGGAATTACACATTTCAGCAAATATCACTTCCAAAACAGTACAAAATAAAATGCGCAAATTCTAGACGCCACTGGATTGATCATCAGCTTTGCCAACTTTTCTCCCTGAAGTGCCTTTCCTTGCGTCCCCGACCTCGAACCGCCTAAAGGTTGAGGATATGTCGCAACCTTATGAATATAAACTAACCTTGGGTTTATTTGAACATGGACGCCAGGAGAGGGTGCAAGGGACTGCACTTGCACCTCAATGGGTTTTGGGAAGCGGAAGTGTCGTAAAATGTAAGAAAAAGTACATTTTGTGGGGTACAAATTAAGTTTCCTTTGCTTTTCAAAGGATTTTGCATTCACCTTGGCTTTTGAATGTTCGCGGCGCGGTATACGAATACACGAGAAAATGTATAGAAAAGAGTTTTTTTTGCCGTGAAGAAAGGTCGTTGAAAGTCATCTTGCCAGCGATGCCCATGTATCTGATTTTTTTTCATAAAATGAACCAAGAATTTACACGAGAAAAGATCAGCATTTTAGTCTGACCCTGTATAATTGAGTCTAACCTACACAAACGTGTCTATCATTTCTAAATGGGGCTTCTATTTTAGAACTTTATGAATTTGTTTATATAACAAATATATGCAGATATTTATTGTTATTATAGTGGTAAATTTGATGCCATATAAACGAGTAAATAATATTTAAAATTTAAATTTATGCATAATGTCACACATGCATAAGCTTCCTGTTCATAATTAGTTTTAATTTTTTATCAACAATTAAAAGCTGAAAAATATTTTATGTTTTACCCATCTATTATTGATCTGTAATACCTTAGAAACGGAATATGTTATGACAGCAATAATATCTGCTATCACACCTAGGGCATTATAATCGGGCATTATGATAATGCCCGCCTTTAATGCCCTAATGCGCTAATACTTTGTCCAGAGAGAGTTCGGACTGTATTTTTCCGACTAAAAATAATAAAGTTTGTTAAACATATGTATTAAAATAAAATCAATAACTTACCAGTTCCTGAAAATATGCCATTAAAACGGTTTCGGTTATTTGAAGAATTGCGTTCGCATCTTTCCAAATACCAAATATGCCATACTCCCGATCATACTGTTGCCTTGATTTAACTGGCAAAAGATTTTCGGTCGCTTTTATGGCCAACTGACTAACTGATAGAAACATCAAAGTCAAACTTAACACCAGTCATTATCTACTTACGTATACAGGTACAGGTGCAACTTATTTTTATATTGCGAATAATGTAATTAGTCATTAAAAACTCTTTTTGGGTAAAACATAAAGCATTGTATGCACCACGAGGCTTTACTGGACTATAATGCCCATTAGGTCGAAATCTAGCCCTCGGGCTATTTCGAACTTCACGGCATTATAGTCCTAGTAACGCCCTTTGATACATAAATAGCTATTTTAACTCTGTGCTATCTCAATAAAAGCTACAATTTTTTTTATTCCTAAAATTTATAGTTTTTAAAATATTGATAATTTATTAACTACGAATTTTATTATTTATCTAATCATTACCCCAGATTGATGAGAAGGTTGGTGCGATTTGGTAGCTAGGACTTACAGAATTATTTTTTAGCTTTTAGTACAATAAAACTGTTTAACATTAAAAAAATGTAATTTTATTTTCAAGTTTTTAATTTTGTTGTTAGATACTTTTATTCTACCGAGTTCATTTATTTCAGAATAAGCCTTATTTTATAAATCAAGCCCTTTCATTAGATAGGTACCCATATTGAGGTAGTTGTGGAAAATATGTAATCCGCCATTTTGTGGCGGCGGCTATCTTGGATTTTAATTATTTCATAGTGAGCTTGATTCCACCAATGAAACTCTTCATTTGTTTGACCCATATTGAGGTAGTTCTGAAAAAAAATTAATCCGCCATTTTCTATTAGCGGCCATCTTGGATTTACAATCATAAAGGACAGAAAAAAACAAGAAACGAAAAAAGGAAAAAAACATAAAAGCTGTATTTTTATTTGCTTAATCTAGAGAAAGTTTAAAAATTTTTCTTAGAAATATTCGTTTGCCGCTCGAAATACCACTGGACATATTAAATATAATTAAGTTACAGGGGCGGTCATAGGGATGCCATGGGGCCATGCCCCCCTTGGATGCTACTTCCTTTCTATTTCATCAGGTATCATCGCATATTTTGAGGCAAAGTTTTATGATAAAATACGACATAAATCAGTTTTTACTTGGATGGTCAAAGCAGGGGCGGTCATAGGGGGGCATGGCCCCTTGGATGCGACATCCTTTCTATTTTATTGTGTTTCATACATGTCTAATGGCAAATATGGGCATTTATTAAGGCTCTAGGTTCAAGGTTGATCTAATGGGTGAGGCTGATGATGGAATTGAAGAGTGAGGACCTTTTCAAATACGTGATGAGGAGGATTTGTGTAATTTTATAAAAAGAATGAAAGGTGAAAACAATAAAAGAGGTTAGCGGACCTATTCTTTTTTTTTTGTTCTTCAAAAAATTTGACCTCCTTTTAAAATTTTTTGTTTTTTGCCTCCTTACACACTTCTCCTCGGCCCATGCCCCCCTCAGAAAGTCGATATGACCGACCCTGTTAAGTTAGTGACAAATTATTTCCCTAATGCCATAAATAACATGCCAAATTAAAACAAAATTAGATTTATATACACAAAACATATTTTATTTATAAGTTTAACACCCTGTATCTTGAGAACAAGAAATTGGCGGTTTATATGAACTTTTTTCTTATTTTGATGAGAGTATTCCACCGCTGCCCTTTGACACCACTGTTCAGAACACCTAGTTTACTTTAGAATTTTACGCAAAACCAAAAAAAAAAATTTTTTATCTTTGCACAATCCACCAAACTGAAAGCCTAAATACTAACGTACCGTGGGTGTCTTAAGCAGGGTAAGAGGAAGTTTGTTAACACGGGACTTAAAAACTCGAAGATTTGGGGGAAGGAAAGACCTCCGCTGTAGGGATAAAAGAACGAATGAAATGGGAAGTTCGGGGCCAGTCCAATTATACCGTATAAGGATGCATATGTACGGCACCACGAGTTTCTCTGTTAGGAGCTGCAAGAGGAGGGACTATACTGGATATTTCGTCGGACCAGAAGCCGTAAAAGTATCTATAGAGAGCGATAGATCTCCCACAGCTCGACGATGGGCAAGAGAAGGAAGTCTTTGAGTAAGTAAAGGATCATTAATAAGACGAACAGCCCTTCTTTAAATGGCATTAAGAATGCTGAGGGTTGAAGGAATGCCATTCCCTAGACATGAGAACAATATTCCAGAGAGGGTCGAATTTGGGACACATACAAAGTATATAAACTGGAAGGAGAAAAATACTTTTGGCTCGGAAAAGAAATCCAAGCTTTTTGAAGCCGCGGTGGCTATAGATACAATGTGTTTATGCCCGTTAAGGTTATTCTCAAATGTGACGCCCACAAGGTTAAATGTGTCCCCGCTAAAAAATAAATTATTTACAGGTTGCCTTTTTTAAATTGTTTGATCTGTATACCTACTGACCTTACACTATTGTCAAATTGTCAAACATTTCCACAGCTTTTTTTTTAAGGAAACCGTTGCCGTAGTTCATTTTTGGACACCCTGTATATTTTTGATTTTCAGTATTAGCTGCAAACTGGCGATATTTTTGATTTTACAGAAATTATTTTATAGAATAAATTAATTTTCAAATCTAAGTTGCATTAGACCTAGAAAACGCCATTTTCTCTATGGTATGTAGAAAGGAAATGTTAAGTCGAACAAATAAATAATGTAATCACATGTAAGAATAATGCTCAAGAGACTTTCTTATGTTTAGCTTACATGTTTACGCATTTAGTTGCAACATAGTTTGTTTAGTGCTAATAGGAGAAAGGTGTTTAAAAATAAACTTGTGCATTTTCCAATGTTTTCTTACGTTAACATTTCGTTGGGCATTTTTGATCGTTGGATCTGGTTAAGTAAAAAAATTCTACGACTGTTTAAAAGTGTATACATTATTAATGTGATTTTAAATAGGTAATATTCCTTATTACCCACAGCCAATACTTAGGCTTATTACCCACATCCATTACCCACGGCCATAATAAGGTGTTTTAAATGTGCATAAATTTGTACATGTTTTCGATGACCTCGTTTTTTAAATATGACTCCCCATATAACATTTTTTGCCGGCGCTGTACATTTAATTTACTGGCATTGCCAACACTCTTTAATAACAAGGCATTGGCAAAAAGGTATTAAAAAGACGCGAAAGTGGGCAATTGGCCGTTATTAGGCCACGTGTTGCAGATAAAGTGATGGCATCCGTCATTAATAAGTTATTGGCAAAAAATGCGTTTAAGATGATGGCATCCATCATTAATAAGTTATTGGCAAAAAGATAACAAAAAGACACGAAAGTGGGCAAACGCAGATACTCCCAAGCAGCAAGCTGACGTCTTATTGACGAAAATTGTCGCATATACTTTTTTTAAAAGCTAAAATGATGCGATATTTTTTTTGAAAATTAAAATAGGAAAAAACTCCTTACTGCATGCAATTTCCTTGTAATGCAAAGTACCATCTCTCGGAACACTGTCCAACTTGGAGAAGCAGATTTTTACACTAGCAGAAGATATTTATTTCAAAGCTAAGTGAGATCACCTACCGCAGACCGCTCTCGAACTATTTTTGTCTAATGGGTATGGTTTAGACGATAAAAAGCGAAGATATTGCAGAAACGTAGTAGTTTATTGTCCATTACGCCATCTATCGGTATGTCAAAAACTATTAAATATATATAATATTCTTTATTAACACGTCTTTAAAATTTTAATAAAGTTTTAAACAAAATGTTAACAGCTCCTAACAGTCTACTTGAATATCTTGCCTCCTCGACTAGCCATCACCAATTAATCACGCAACACACACTTATTAGGTAATGAATACATTTAATTATGTCTATTAAAAACTCTTTTCTTTAAAAAAGAAACTAAAAAGCTAGAAAACCACGTAGAAAACAAACGCACAAAGCGGTCACCTTCGGTCGAAATTAACGTAGCTAATTTTACCATCATTTTATTTTTATTCGCTCCAAAATACATAATAAACATTTTGTTTGACCAAATTTTTATTTGCATGATTTTTAACAATAAAATGTTATGAAAAGGCCATTTCCTTTAAATTATGTAAAAAACATAAAATAATGTTGTTTAGCTGCCATTATAAATAAAACAGATCAAAAAATTGCTTTAATGTTAGTTAAATACCAATGTTAATAATATGGTTTAAAAAGTATGAATATGCGTTGAAGTTTTGCCTTCAAAAATCCAATATTTATTTGCCTGCAACAAAAACGCGTGCTTTATTTAATCAGGATTGGTATGCCGCCATTTTTGTATGCTTGCCGGCAATTCGCCTGCATGTAAAATTTATTGGCAATTTAGTGTTTATTTAGGGTAAACTTTTTAATGCGTATAAGATGTTGGCATAATATTGCCACCAGTTGCCAATGCTTTACCATCAATGCCAATATGAAAAATGTACATTGCCGGCAAATAGTGTTTGCTGAGTCTTTAGTCAAAGTCAATATTTTTAGTCTGATATGATTATAAAATATTTACTATAGGTACAGTAAAATCAACTAATAATAAGCTACTGAAATTTGCGGTTTGGAAAATAAGTCCGAATTGGTCACGAAATGGCAATAAATGGTCAATAAGTGTGACGAATTGGTCATCCATACACGAACTTTTACATCGTGTTTAAAATATCAAGGTTATCGAAAAATTTTCAGCACCTCAAATTAATCATACATGCTCAGTTAAAAAGGATAAATTTAGTCACAAAATGGTCAACATTGGTCAGTACGATTAATTTTTGCTCAGCAAGAATAAAGGAATTCTGTATTAAATGAAGACATTTAAGGACGAAAAAATGTTTTGAGCGGGCCAAAATTAAAATTTTTATATAGACAAATTCTGAAAGCTTTAGTAACAATTAGAGAATTAACTGATCATAGGTATTTAATATTTGATCAAAGATTCTAAAATAAAGATACAAAGCTTTTGTACGACCGGCCGTAAAATACAATTCTACGTCATTTCAAATATACAAGGGTGATTTTACATTGATTTTTTAAATATATATAATATGTAGCACCTCAATATGAACATTAAGAGATTATTTAATGCTATATAAATTGGTCACGTATTGGTCACGATAAGTCTGTCGGTCTCAGTGGCCGTATGCATAGTAAATGGGTAGTATGATAGACATTTAACGTGCCCAACAATTTTATTATTTGTCTGTTCAATACCCCAGACTGATGAGAAGATTAGTGCGATCTGATAGCTAGAACTTATCAAATAATTTTCTGGGTTTTCGTACTAACCTACTTCACTTTTATTGTAATAAAATCGTTTAACATAAAAAATTATATAATTTAATTTCAAGTTTTTAGTTTTGTTGTGAGTTAATACTTCTAATTCTATTGAGTTTATTTAATGCCTCACTACAACTAACCAGAACTAACCAACGCTTTTATTATTTGTCTGTTCAATACCCTATACCCATGCTTGGATCCCAATTCCAAGTTAAAGAAGTTCTTTGCTTAGATTAGTAAATATAGACTATCTAAACTATGTTAATTTTTTCAGAATGAGCTCTATGTTACGTATCAAGCCTTTTATTTGATACCTACATTGAGGTAGATGTGGAAAATATTTAATTCGCCATTTTGTGGTGGCGGCCATCTTGGATTTTTTTATAGTGAGCTTTATTTTACCAATCAAGTCCTTTCATTTGATACCCGTATTGAAGTAGTTATGGAAAAAATATGTAACCTGCCATTTTGTGGCGGCGGCCATCTTGTATTCTAATTTTTTCATAGTGAGCTCTATTCTACCAATCAAGCCCATTCATTTGATATTCGTATTGAGGTTGTTGTGAAGTAATATGTAATTCGCCATTTTGTATTAACGGCCATCTTGGATTTACAATCATAAAGAATGTAATATATTGTATTGTCATCAAGATTAAGAGTGTGTATCAGAAATCAGATCGATCTGTTATCAGGAACGGGGTAAAATGCCAATTACTATATTGAACCCAAACAAAAAAATAAATAAATAAAAAAACAAGTAAATAAATACATAAATAAGCTGGGCAAACTAAATATAACCGTTTAAAAATGGACTTTTTAATTTTTTAATAAAATTTGGTTTTCCAAGCGTATTTTAAAGGTTTCATTCACTTTGTAAAAAGAGGTTCCACGATTTTCTAGGAACATATTTATTTTGCTGCATAAACTTTCTTAAAACATTTATAAAATAAAAGTAAAGGTGTAAAAATTTTGCTTACTTTACAAACACCGTTTAACAAGTATTGACCGCAATGAAGCTATTTTTACTTTGAGATTTATGGACGGATGAAAAACACAGTTACAGCTTTCCAGCTGTGTATATTTGTTTTTGACGAAAATTGAAAAAGGTGATGATGGAAATATCAACTAAGTCATATTTTATCTGCTTGTTTGATACTAAGATCCACATTTAATTTTTTTCCTTTAGTCATTAACTTTACTTTATACCGAAAGTTGCATCTTTATGATATGGACGAGAGTTTCTCGTTTCGTCTTACCAAGACTAGAGACGAGACAAGAGATTCTCGTCTTGACTCGTCTCGTCAAGACGATAGAAGAGGTCCTAGTTTCGTCTCGCTCACTCCATTAAAGAAGGCAAGCTCCAAATTGATCAAGAAATGGTCATAAATGATCACTAAGTATGACGAATTAGTCATCTATACGCCAACTTTTACAGCGTGTTTAAAATATCATAGTCATCGAAAATATTAATCATATATGGCTCAATCAAAAAGGATATAATTGGTCACAAAATGGTCAACATTGGTCAATGTGTATAATTTATTGGTCAGCAAGATTAAATAAAGACCAAATATCAAATACCTATGACCATTTATCTAATTGTTACTAGCTTTTAGAATTTGTATTTTAAATCTAATATTTTTAATTTTGGCCACTCATAAAATTTTCCCGTTCTTCAATGACTTTATTTAATTCAGAACTCTTTTAATTTTACTGAGCAATTAATTAATCATACTACCAATATTGACCATTTTTGACCAACTGCATCCTTTTGATTGAGCCATGTACGATTAATTTGACCTTGATATTTTAAACACGCTGTAAAAGTTGGTGTATGGATAACCAATTTGTCACACTTAGTGACCAATTCGTGACCAATTTGGAGCTTTTTTAAACCTCAAATTTTACATTTTGGGCCGCTTAATAGATGGGACTAATTAAAGTCTTGACCTGACCTGTCTCGCCAAGGCGAGGAAATAGATAGACGACTCTTGTTTCGTCTAGCGCCTTTAAGACAAATGAGAGACAAAACAGAAAGACAAGACAAAAGAGACAAGACAAGAGATTATCGCCAGGCCCCTTCTCGCCAAGACGAGGAAAGACACGAGAGATTCTTATTTTGTCTCGCTCTACCAAGACAGACTAAACAAGAGATTCTCCTTATGGTATGTCTCGCAAAGACAAGTACAAGAGACAAAAAAATCTCATTGTACCCCGGTCTACCAAGAGAGATGAATCGTCTCGTCAAGACCAGGAAAGAGACAAGAGATTCTTGCAGTCGAATCCATTGTGAATAAATTCTTTTAACTAAATCTTTAACACCATTATGAAAAGCAAATAATAAGCATTCAAATTTGTGCTAAAAGTTCAAGGTTGTGTAAAAAATTGTATTTCTAGGCTTTTAAAAGCACACTTTGGATATAATATGTAGGACTTTTTACATAGAAAAAATAAATAAATTAATTTTGGTTTATAAGATTTGAATTTACTTATTCCGAATACCAACAACAAATTTATTGTAAATACGTTGTCAATAGTGAACGATATAAAACGTGGCCTGAGGTTATTATAACAGTAACCAAATACTGGATCTTCGATCTTCATACGGGTACCGTAGAGATTGAAGAATAAAGAATTTTGCATGGGCGCAGTTCTACCTTCGTACCGTTTAAAATGTGCCAAATCCTACCTTTCTAATGAAAAAATTCTAAATAATTTGGAAATTATAATGTATACTGAATAATCTCAATGTATTGAAGATATGTTCTGTATTGGTTTGGCAAAAATAATGGGACTGCTTATAGGCTTATAGGAAGCTGACCCTGTTCAGCCCTATTAAGCTCTAGGAACTCGGCCGGTCGCCTGAAACCAAATAACGAAAAAATTATAATTATTAGCTTTGTTCGCGGGTTTGATTCTGAACCGGTTCTGGGACTATTCGCATGCGCATTGAAAAAAGCAGCGTTCGCGGTTAGTAAAATCATGAATTTTTAGTAACAGTTCTGTGTTCGCGGGTTACGATGGAATCAGTTCGTTATCGGTTCGTTACCTGATTAGCAGTCCTGGGATTGTTGTTGGAACTAAAAATTCAGTTCGGAATTTCATGCGCATTGTCGACATGGTCAGCTGTTTTCTGTTTTTGTGGTACAAAAATAAACCGTTGTATTACAGTTTATTTTTAAATGGAACACCCTATATTTTATGACGGTTTTAGATTCTACATAAACAAATAATTTAAGTTTGTTAATGGTACCAAGTGTCTAATTTTATTCGTTTTTGTGATATTGGTTTTTTTTTCAAAAGGCAGGGGTGCAATTAAATTAATTTTATTTTAACAATATAAACTCCTTAAACTTTAAAACTTGTTACAAGATTAGAAAAAGTCTGCGTTATCATACGTAGGTCATATCGAGATCATAGATTATACAGGGTGATCAAAAAGTAATTTCAATTTTTTAGAAAGTCAAATAGCAATATCTCTCTTATTTTAAATGGAACACCCTGTATTTTTTTACACCACACGATGACAAACCAAATGCTTTTTCAAATGGTGTATAGGTTGCCTATACCTATCTTTTATACTTTTTAAGTAAATTCCGTTTTAACATATTTTTATTCCAAATGTCTATTTAAATGTAAGTAGGCTGTGATATAGCTATGCCTATTTAATAAGCCGTTATTGCAAAATGTAAATTTGTTGGAAAAAAGCACAAAATTAAAAGATTTTGTATTATCTGCCACTATTTTTAAAATTCACAGAAAAAAATTCATTAGTTGCTTATAATGCTACTTCCAGTAACACTTATTTCAGCTGAATATGGTAATGATAAAACTTGTGTTTTTAAACAATCCCAATAACGCCTCTGGTCAGTTATGACGACATTCTGTGACCTATAACTCGTTTCTTCCATTATCCATAATAACTGTGTCAAATTTTTTAAAGCAACTTTTAAGGTTATCAGATGGTTTCTCCTGAAATGTTTTTCAGGATTAATTCTAGACTAAAGTAAACCATTTTTTCACATCCTACCAGTATTATATCATCTTGTTGTTGTAGAAGAAGGATTTTTATTTAAAATCATTGAAATTTCTTTTAAACTGACTAAAACACTAGTAATCAATAAATGGTCGTTGTTATTTTCTTAAGAAAAATATTAAATGGCTGCTATGTCACAGCCAACTTTAATTTAAATAAACATTTTGACTAAAGATTTGTAAAAACAGATTTTACTAAAAAGCACAAAAGATAGGTATACGCAACCTATACACCATTTGAAAGAGTATTTTATTTGTCATTATGTGGTGTAAAAAATACAGGGTGTTCCATTTAAAATAAGAGAGATATGGCTATTTAATTTTCTGAAAAATTGAAATTATTTTTTGATCACCCTGTACAATATTTGATCTTGATTTGACCTACGTATGATATGGCAGACTTTTTCTAATTTTGTTACATATTTTAAAGCTTAAAGTGTTAAAAGTGTTAAAGTAAATTCAATTTAATTTTACCTCTGCATTTTTCAAAAAATCAAATATCACAAAAACGAATAAAATTAGACACTTAGTACTATTAACAAACTTGAGTTATTTTTTAAAGTAGAATCTAAAACCGTCATAAAATATAGGGTGTTCTATTTAAAAAATATAACTTTGATACGTCACACTTTTTTGAGACACCCTGTATAGACTAAAATAATTTTATACTGTGGTCTTATCCGACCTGTATATGTTTCAGTATTTACTTTTTTGAAAAACTCCATGGTTATCCAACTAGGGACCGTGTCGAATGTGGTGGGCCACCCTGTATATAAAAAAACATTTTTGCCCTTAAACAACAAAACGACGAAAATCTGCTAAAAAGTGACAAATCAAAATAGGAAAAGTAAAAAAGCGTACGGCAATAGTTAGCATTGATGTTCTAAAATTAAATATCCACTGATGCAGATTTGATGTTGGCCACATCGAGCTTTTAGTCGCGCGGATTACGTTCAATGAGCACCGCAAAAATTTTCGTTAATTAAAAGATTTTCCGCGTGAATTTCAGTTTTCCAAAAATAAATTTTAAATTTTTGGTATAGTGAATTTTATTTGTAAAAAAAAGAATATTTTTTATTGTGTTTAACTTTGGAAAATTGCTTTAACAAAACTTGGAACAAATTATTGTGTTTTGTTAAATAGATGTGGAGTAATTAAAACTGTGGTTTTATTTTTTTTTGTGATTGTTTTTAGTGTTACTTAAATAAAATGTTGGAACCGGTCAATAAACAGTAGGTAATTTCTATTTAAAATTTTATTTATATAGGTTTGCCAAAACCTAGTTTTTATGTTGTTTGTAAATCGAAATAATCTTTGTCCAAACATTGAGGATGGTGGATGGTTGTTGTTGTAGTGTAGAAGTAAAAGGTTATTCTTTCTGTCGTTTATAGAAGGAACAGTTTAAAAATGTAAATTCGGTGCTCTTTGATAAGAAAAAAATCACAAAAAAGTTTAGAGCAAATAAATCGGCATGCTTGTCTTCGCGGCCGCCTTTGCTATATTTCTTTTATGATGTGCCGGTTGTTGCAGCTGGTCATCGCAGTATGGGATAGAAGTTAATTTTTTGGTCAAAATTCTGAAACTTACCAATCTAACTTAAAATGAGGTGCTTTTTACTGGAAAAATATTATAAATTATTACAAATGCTTTTTGGGAACCTAAAACTATTATATGTTATTATAAATTTACACCCCCTTAACATTATTATTTTTTATTGTACAAAATAAACTAAAATGTCAGCTTGTTTGGTTAATTCGGTAGTATTCTAATTAGTAATCCGATTATTATTATCTGATGATATACAGGGTACTACAATAGGTATAATTTTGTTAAATGGAATACCCTGAATATTATATCACCACCAAAAAATCTTTTAAAATGCTTTAAAAAAATACTACATTTGATGTGTCTATCTCAATTAGTTTCGGAAATATGACCATCCAAATCTGAAAAATAATTTTAAATTATTTTTAGAAGCCTAATAGAGATACATCTTCCCAACTTTTTTATTTTTTAAAGTATAAAATAAATAAAAAACACTGTTTTGTAAGGTAGATTCTGTAGAATCCATATCTTTAATCAGAATGCTTTTATCTGTTAGGATATACAGTGTAGGACAAAACATATTCAATTTTAAAATGGAAAACCTTGTAAATTATAAAAAAATCTTGTATCTGTCCTTACACTCCGAAGTAGCAAAAAGTAGGAAGGCAATTGTAAGTACAAAAACTGATAAAAAAAAGGTAAAAAAATCTTTGACAAAAGTAGGGAGACGTCGCGAGACTTTGCATCGGAAACACAACAATAGCTCCTGTTTTACTTTTAAGTAAACAAGGCTAATAATAAACTAAGTAGATTAAATGTTGTATATTTATGTTTACTTAAAATACATTTTGAAGTTTCCTTTTACCCCAATAGAAGTCGTCATATCCTTTTATAATTTTGCGTACATGTAGTTTGGAGTAACTACTTTGAAATACACAGCATGAGCCATTAAAATTTCAAAGTTGCTTTTTGGCCAAAATAATGGATTTCTATCTCATAGTGTATCGGCGCTTTGCTGTAAAAGATAGAGGCGCCTTTGTATAAAATAGTCCGATTGCAGCCTTTTTTATGTTTTTTGTATTATTTTCAAAGGGTACCGAATTTGCGCTTTTAAAATGTTCTTACTATACTTGAGATATTAAAAATTTAAAATATTCGCCCATTTGTACAAATAAAATTGTTGACTGAATGAACTAAGCCCTATGACCGACCCTATAAATTTGCAGATCGCCTAAAATAAACACCGGAAGCCTCCCAAAATTAAAAATAATATATGCAGGGTGTCCAGTAACTCTAACGACAAACTCAGGGGCGATCATAGGGAGGGGAGGGCAAGGGGCCATGGCCCCCTCTTTGATGCCACATTCTTTGTATTTCATACATATCCTCTCTTACCTGTAATTACCATTTCTGTAAAACTTGGTGTTTGTAAGAGTATCAATAAATAAATGTAATGGCAGGTCCGAGGGGTGAGAGTGATGGTGGAATTGAAAAGTGGGGACCTTTTTATGCTTTTCAAATACGTGGAAATGAAGTTTTTGGTAATTTTATAATGAAAAAATGAAACAAAAACAATAAAAATAAGTAAGAGGACCCTTTTTTTGCTCTTCAAAAATGTGAACCTCCTTTAAATTTTATTTTCTTTCTATGACCGCCCCTGGACAAACTTTAGAACGTGCTTCTCCACTTAATAAGATGAAAAACACTTATAACTACAGGGTGTAAAACTTTTTAGAGAATATTAGATAATAATAATAATAATCTTTATTATACTCATTTTAGGTTTGAGCGATATGACCACTTTTTTTATCTTTGGACAAACCACGAAGGCTAAAAGCCTAAATACTAACGTACCGTGGGTGTCTTAAGCGAGGTAAGAGGAAGTTTGTTGACACGGGACTTAAATACTTAAAGATTTGGGGGGAGGAAAGACCTCCGCGGCCAGCAGGTTCCACAATCTAGAAACTCTAGGGATAAAAAAACGAACAAAGTGGGAAGTTCGGGGCCTGTCCAGTTGGATCGTATAGGGATGCATACGCGAGGTACCACGAGTTTCTCTTTTGGGAACCATGAGTATAAATGCTTAGAATAATACTCTAGCAAATTGTCCAAGACGTATATCTATCTCCTCTGTATTAATAATATATTTTTACTTTTCTTGCATACAGGGGCGTAACTATAAAGATAAGCAAAGGCTCTGGGGCAAAAAATAAAGTAGGGCCCCAACTAAAAGTATTTACAATCATTTGTACCCAATTCGGCGTACTCCAAAAAAAAGGTCCTTACCTTCGTAAAATAAAACATATCAACAAATTTTTTCCACCACAACCAAAATGACATTTGTATACCGACGAATTCTAATTCGTAAACTAATTTCTAAACAAACTGTACTTTTTATTTATTTATATACTAGCTATGATTCCCCGTTCGGGAGTTGATATGAGACCCAAATAACCGTTGTTCTGACTGAAGTTCAAATACTCGACAACAGATGGCGCCACTACACTTAATTTCCAAGTTGAAGGGTTGGAAGAGTCCTTATATCTTTAAAAATACGCCCTTTAGGGTAAAACT